>JAWRVZ010000049.1:2357500-2602500 GCA_037043235.1 Rhodeus uyekii
AACAAAGAGATGTGGTCTGATTGTCCCAGGTGGTGGAGGAGTGTCGCCACGTAAGCCCCAGCCATGTTTGTGTAGACATGGTCTAAGGCCACGTCCACACGATGCCACTGAAACCGACTGAATCCGGTGTAGTTTATATGCCAGACCAGTATGGGGCGCTGTAATTCTGCGACAGATAATACACTATACACAGAGAAGAAGACTTTGAGCATGTGCATTGTTGTTGCTGTTCAGTGTTGCCAGATTGCTATTTACCTTTTTGTCACGTCCGACCGGGGGAAACATGACTTTTAGCTGGTTGATAAAATTTGGGATGGTTTTTGATGCATAAAATCGCTCAACATTTTTCATTATTTATAAGAGTACGCACTTTGGGCTGGTATTTTTTTTAAATTGGAGGGTTTTAAGCTGTAGCTGCGCTGGAATCTTCAGTCCAATCTGGCAACACTGTTGCTGTTACTGTGACGCAGCCGACACGTGATGTGATGACATCATCGGTAAACAAAATACGGATTGGCCGTCCACATGAGTCCGCAAGGGTGTCGGATTCAGATCTATCCACTTTAGGACCCGGTATAAAAAGTGAGCGGATTCAGTCTCCCAAATCGCCGGATGCGTGTGGACGGAACGCCAATCCGATAAGAAATGTTTGCGGATGCAGTGATCCGCGTCTCCGTGTGGACGGGGCCTAAGGCTTTGTTTCCTCTGGTGTGACAGTGATTGCGATCTAATGAATGAATCTGGTGCTGAGGGCGTGGCTGAATCCGTAATAGTACGAAGAAAATATGTTCATGTTCTGCTCATTTTGTCTTAATCAGTCTGACATGAAGTTAACATGTCCTGATTTTTATCAATCTGAAAGAGTTTAATCTGATCTCAGATTCCAACATTTTCATCTACATGAAACCTAATATTCGATCTGCAATCCTATTCACATATTTGTGTACATGTGTTTTACATCTATTCTGGAGATATTCAACTCAGTCATATTCCTAAATTAACATTACTGTGAAGCAAATGAACAATAAATCCCTGTTTTGTGAGTTAACAGACAAAACTCTAAGTGTGCATGTACTCGATCCAATCAGTCATTATGACATTTCCAAACATGAACATTTTTGTCCCTTTCAGGGTTTTTACTGCAATAAAGGAGACTATTTTGAATTTATTGCTCTATGTTCCGGTGGTCGCTTGAATCTAGAAATTGTAGCTGGAGTCAAGAGTGGATCTCAAAACATGGATTACATCTGTCATGGGAGATGAATCGAAAGCTTTTCAACTGAAACTCTGAGAGATGAGTTGAATGACGTCTGTTATGAAAATGAGCTCCGTGCTCCCCTCTCTGACCACCAGAGGGAGCTCACACATACACTGACACACACACACACACACACACACACACACACACTACATTTCCCAGAATCCCACACATTGGACTTATTTTCACACCAGCTGCAAACATTACCCGGACTATAAAAGACTCATATGCATGCACACATATCGTGAGGTCTCGATTTACTACGGTTAACATTTTGAGTGTATTATCCTGTCTTGTTTAACCTGTTACCCGTGTTTGATTCTTCTCTGCCTGCCCCAACCTATAGTGATGGCCAAATGAGGCTTCCTGAACCACTGAGGCTTACCCAGACCATTGGTTCACCAAAAGGTTCATTTCCCTAAAGCCAAATTAAACAGTGTGCTCCCTAGTGACACCTGCTGTGCAAAGCAATGTATCACACACAAATCTATTCATCCTGAGCAACCAAATTGTCATAGTGTGGGCAGACCCGTTTTGCCTGAGTATTAAATCAAGTATTTTACTCTGCTTGTATTAACCTATGCACACACAACTTTGTGTTCAACTATTCAGTAGTTCTTTGGGTATTGTGCATATCAGTGAATGCCCTGAATGATTGTAAAGAACTTATTGTGAGTGCAATAGTGCAGTGCTTATGGGACTGGAATTGTAGAAAAACAAACTGCAACAGGGATGTGAAAAGTGTTTACTGGTTTTTATTTAGAAACAAACAATTTTAAGAGTATTTGGACTGAGATGGTTTCACTGCACTAGACAACTTTCCTAAGTTTTCCCTAATACAGTCTAGTCTTACATTAACCTACTGCAAACCGAGGCACGAGGGTTCGAACCACTTTTATCCAGTATCGATACACAGAATGAAGCAATGACGTATTCAACAGAAACCGAGGCCTCGTTTGTCATCGTCACGTGATTTTCACGGAAACAATACAAGCCTCGAATCGGGACTTCAGCTGGTACGCCCCTTTGTGCTCGACACCAGCTCCGGAGCCTCGCTTCAGATGTCCCCTCACTACCTATCCATGAGAAATGGTTGGTGACAGTGCATAAACAGTGAAAAACACAGAGACAGAGAAGTTATCAGTTAGTTTATTACTGAGCCTGCCAGCCAAGAGGAAGCTACTCACTTTTGTCTTTCACAAGCGCATCTGATGCCATTTAATTATTATTTTTTTCAGAAATGCTTTAATGTTAAAAGTGCAGATATTAGTTTGCTCATCGTTTCTTCAAATACTCTAATCCACTTTCCTGCCCCTTCACAGATGTCTGGGAATCAAGTGACTAACCCCTCAAGATCCTGTGTGGCCCAGGAAACATTTTGTCCCCATGTACTCTTGATTAAAACGGGAAGCTGTTTCGCTCGAGATCACTCTTTTATTCTTCTTTGTGTCCAACTTCTTCCATCACATGATAACTCCTCTCCACTATCTATATTTAGACTTTCCAATAGTACTACAACTATTTTTCTCTGTCTTCTACATTTCCTCTTCTATTATCTGTGACCGTATATCAATTGTTTTATCTTCTCTTATTTCCCCTCATATTGTGTTTTTTTTATTTCCTCTAATGCTGTTTGTGCCTTTTATAGCGCTCCACTGCAGGAAAAGAGGAGAACAGACACAAAATGCAGTGAAGTGTCACCCCGGAAGGTGTCTTTTAATTCATTCAAGCAGCGAAGTTTTGGTGCAAACAAACTCAGTCTCTGAATTGTGCAGGTGAAGTGTGTGGTAGTTGAAAAGTGCAGTTCTTCCTTGTTTAGCGAAGAGACGAGAGTTAGGCCAACTTGCTGGGCAATCCACACTCCCTCTACAAAAGTCAATCATTCTCTGAGGTGCCCACAGCGGTTAGCGACACACTCAGAAAGCGTCCATACAGCTCTCCCTCCAGCTTGCTTACAGCCGTTTATATCCCCCTATGAATGATTGGCTCCTTGTTGTCAGCTGGGAACGCCAGGTGTACCCACTGATTAGTGTTGCCATGGGTGATGAGTGGGGTGGAAGCAATATCTCGTCACACTTTTTACAACAATCTAAAAACAAACTTTTATTAGATGGTTCATTTTGTGCTACCATGTTTAGTCCTTTTTTCCCGAGCTCCACCTGTTCCTCCATCTGCATTTCTCCTGTAACTTTCACCATTTCCTTAATCATGGAAACTGGTGCATTTGGAAGCAGTTTGGCAAAAATTGAAGAAAAAAAAACAATTGTCTTCTTTAATCATTTTCTTTCATGTTGTTATATATATATATATATATATATATATATATATATATATATATATATATATATATATATATATATATATATATATATATATTAATAGTTCCTAACCTCCTTTTTAAACAATGCCAGTGTCAGCATCACAGAAGGGGATGCGTGTGCAATGTGGAGAAATGCGGGAGACGCAGAGATTTATTCGCTTTATTCGCAAAGGAGAACAAAGAACATCTACAGAACATCTAGGCAAAGGAACAGTTTCTTTCCACAGGTCATTTTCTTTTTGAACAGTTGAATTACCTCCCCAGCCGCCTTTAAGTGCAATACTCTGGACTCCAGTCCATAGTCCGGTCCAAAAATTAACTCACTTGTCCCTGTCTCTCGGTTGGGAGGTCAGCCTGACAGCCCCTCTGCTATCTTTCCCTGTACTACCTTATCTCTAGGGACCAACCAAATTCACGATTTCACGGCCGTGAAAACACCCAACAAGCGTGAAATAGTGAAATTTTTATTGAAGATAAATATTTTTACTGATAAAGAGTATACCAGGAGCAGATGATCGTAGCGTCTTAGCCGAGTTTGCAGTCTACTAAACAGCAGCAAAAGAAGTTCCACCGGATACGAGTATAACAGCATTCTGGCGTTCGCACAGCAGTCGGTTTCCTCTGCTGAGCCGGCTAGCATTACGCTACCTTTCCGTACCAACGAACAGCGTTGACGCGGAGAGAAGCGTCAGCCAGTACACAAACGTCAATGCACCACAGCGACAGAATATGTCAGCAACCACGTTGGTCGGCCAAGTTTTGGCCACGAAAAACTGTAAACTATTTAATTAATGTCACGTGGCATTGCGGAGTCTGTGGCTATGTGCGTTGTAGTCGTATTTTGTTTCCTTTTTGTTTTTTAATACAGGTGAACAGTCGAAAAGTGGTATTTTAGAATACAAAACAGCGGGTGTGACAGCAGATGGACTGATTGCAGTGATTGGTGCCTAAAAATTGTACCCGTGAATTTTCCGTGTAATCGAGTGTTTTTTTAAAAACCTTCCGTGAAATTGCGAATTTTTCCCCGTGAATATGGTTGGTCCCTACTTATCTCCCATCAAGGACAAACCATAGAACTGAACTCTAAAACATCTGAAGTTATGGACCAGAGATAAAATGCTGGGCAGAGCGCAGGGAAAGAAAAACAATACAGACGGATGTTATGGCTTACATTCTGTCCTATCTATCTCCTCTCCCACTCCATACAAAAAATCCCAGCATGTGACCACATGTACTGTGTATGTTATGTATTGTTGTTTGCTATGTAATGCTTGCTAAACTCATGTGGTGTTGTATATGTGCACTGGAAGCTTCAGTACCAGGACAAATTCCTTGTGTGTGCAAGCACACTTGCCAATAAAGATCTTTCTGATTCTGATTCTGAAAAACAGCACACATGTGTAAAAACAGTAAACTTGGAACAAGGAACACGATGAACATCCACACACAGAAGCAACATCAAGACTACGCCAAACAGTTTCAACAATCTACAAAGACAAGGGAGAACATGAGGATTTAAATAGGCAGGATAATGTGGAAAGGCTGACGTGACACACAGGCGGAAAGTGACGAGACATGACATGACTGTGACAGCCAGTACTCCCTGTTCTTTCTCTCCAATAACTTCTCTTTGTTGTTTCTTTAAAGTTTTACTTTTAATTCTATAGTTTATCAAGATTTCCATTACATCATATGTCCCTTTTTTCATTATTTGTAGCGTTCTCTATTAAATCCTTGCATGATAGGCATTTTAACCCCAATGTCTCCAATGAAGTTGCCTTAATTGTCCTTTAATATGTAATTATATCAGGCTGCTGGAGCAAAATCTAAATGTCACAGAGTAAAGTGGACGAATAGCTCATTTGACTGTAACAGGGAAGTTGTGTTGTTCTCCAATCCATAGAAACACCAAACACATAAATGACAGGTATGTAAATGATCACACATTTAAACAAGATTTGTCTCCTGGTATGAGTGTGTTCTCACATTGTTCTTTGACCCTCATTTATATTTGGATTATGTTCACAATATTGTAAATAAACTACAAACAATCAAAAAACAACAACAACAAAAAAATTCTCATTCCTCACGGCTCATTTGAGGAGGATCTGAATCTCATCAGCTGTGAATCACAACATTATTCAGGATTATTCAACAAATGGCCTTTGTAAAAAAATGTCTTAATATTGTAAATCAATATATTATTTTATGTGAATGAGTTAGCAGGACTATTTTCACATCATTTTTTCAAGAAAATGTTTAGTCTACAAGATGCAGTAATCAAGTCTTATGAACAAATGTTTAGTATCAACACCAAGAAAGAAAGAAAGAAAGAAAGAAAGAAAGAAAGAGCAGACAGTCTGAAGGATCTCTTCGTTGATCACATGGTTGACAGGTTATTGACCTTCCACGTGTTAGAAATGCGTTTACTGGTGTCAGATTGTCCAGAACAACAAGTCATTCCATTTCCTTATGGTGCCAGTTAATCACCTCACCAATAAAGACCATGTTAAAACGCACACAGATACACAGCTTCTCCAAGGCTGAACTCTGTTCAGGATCCAACTATCAACAGAGAGACTCTCAAAACATTCTGATAACTTGTTCATTCTGGTGAGAAGTGCAGACAATATTCATCCTTACTCTATGGAAAACTACAGAAAAGTAAAGAAAGGATTTAACTAATCCCTAACTTGATTATAAATCACTCTTTACAAATCATTCAAATAAGAAAAAGCACATGTGAAAATAAGACAAAAAAAAAAAAGAATATAGGTACAAATAAGAAAAAATAAAACGAATATATATACAAGCAGCAATGTATTTCTGAATCGTCCCTACACTGTATTCTGTATGGTGGGGGTGTTATGTCCAATGAGTTGCCAGTGACTGTTGGTGAGAGTGTGCCTGAGAAAGAGAGTACAATGTCGTAGCCAGAGTTTGCTGGATGAGAAACTCTTATTCCCGCTCCAGACGGAAACCTATCAAATCAGTGTGGCTCTATTTTGACCTTCAAAAGATTGTGTTTTAGTAGTGGCTATCAGTATTCTAGTAACGTATGTCAGCAGATAATGTTGATTGTGTTTTGCCCTGTTGTATGCCAAGAGATGAGCAAGAGATGTTTTAATTTCAAATTTCATGTTTGCTTATTGTTATTGTGAGGAAAGATTTATGTCTTTAAACGCTTCTTTTGTCCCTGTCTTTTTTACAGTAAGGGAGTTGAGGAAAGTTCATGTTATTTAACTTTCTTCCTCGGAACAAAATCTCTATTTTTGGTTCATAACCCTGTTGTTTTTACTTTTTTATATTTTGTTATGTTCCTACCTCGCAAGTTATCATAGGGGTTTGCATGGCAGTTTTTCATAGGGAAGTTACTACGTATATTTAAATCTCAAACACATCTTCCATTGTTGGGCGTTTTTTTACTTTAATTTGCCTGTTCCATGACTCATCACTGACCTGCGTCAGTGTTTCAGTCTTGTGAGAGTTACTTCATTTTCATGTTCTGGGCCAGTTACATTATACTCATTTTATAAGTAAAAAAAAAACCACACACATACAAATATTATAGAAGCAAAATAACCTTAAATGTGGCTGCTCATAACTTATGGAAAACAAAAAATAAAAAAAGTAAAGTAAACTGTATGACATCAAATCCCTTAAATTTCAAAACCATGTTTAACTCAACTTTTGTGTGTGTGTGTGTGTTTAACAAAATGTATGCTTGTGTCATGATAGACTCGAGGACACAGAGGTTAGTAATTGGAAACAGGTTTATTGGAGTCAGGACACGAAACAGTGAACTGGTGAACACACAGGGAATAGTGAGAGGCTTAACTTGAAAATGGTGAATACGGAGAATCTTGGAGTCTTGGAATCACTTGGAAGCAGGTCTATGGAAAGCCAGGAGTAGCGAGGCAGTCTGAATAGCGTGAGCTGTGACCAGACACTGAGTGCAGGGTGAGGGCTGGTGATATAGGGCTTCTGTGATTGGGAACAGGTGCAGGTGCTTAGTATTCAGGTGACTGGGAATGAGTGGGTGACAGCACCCCCCTCCTCACGGGCAGCTCCAGAGGACCGCGGCGGACGACGACGAGGCTGGCCTCGGCCCCGAGGTGCTGTACGGTCTGGGTGGGCGGCGTGGAAATCGTCCAAGAGCGAGGGATCCAGAATGTCATCCCGTCCCACCCACGAGCGTTCCTCGGGGCCAAATCCTTCCCAATCCACGAGATACTGTAAAGAGCCACCTCGTCGTCGGGAGTCGAGGATGGTGTTGACGCGGTAGATGTTTTGGTCCGCCGGGTCCACCGGAGGGGGAGGTACTGCGTCTGCACCAGACCCTGTGGAGGAAGGTAGAACAGGGTCAGTGTAAGGCTTGAGTAGGGACACATGAAAGGAGGGACACATGAAAGGAGATGCGATACTGTGCTGGTAACTGTAACCTGTAGGTGACCTCGTTGATCTGCCTCAGAACCTTGAAGGGACCAATATAGCGGGGACTCAGCTTGCGGCTGGGCAGCCGTGGGCGGATGTCCTGGGTAGAAAGCCAAACCAACTGGCCGGGGTGATACCTGGGGGTTGGCCTGTGACGACGGTCGGCTTGAAGCTTCTGCCTACGGACTGCCCGTTGCAGGTGGACGTGCGCTGAGTCCCACACCCTCTCGCTCTCTTGAAACCAGTGATGGACAGCTGGAACATCCGTGGGCTCTCCAGACCAGGGAAACAGTGGGGGTTGGAAACCTGGGATACATTGAAAGGGGGTGAGTGGAGTCTTGCCGAAGTGAGTTCTGTGCATACTCAGCCCACAGAATGAAGCGGTTCCAGCTGTCCTGGTGACGACCACAGTAGGCTCGAAGGTATCTCCCGATCTCCTGCTCAGTCTGGCCATTGGTTTGGGGGTGATATCTGGAGCTGAGACTGACGGTGACACCCAGAAGTGAAAAGAAGGCTTTCCAAACTAGTGAGATGAATTGTGGACCCCTGTCAGAGACTATGTCTTCGGGGAGGCCGTAGTGTCGGAAGACATGATGGAACAAGGCCTCCGCCGTTTCCAGCGCTGTGGGTAGTCCTGGCAGGGGAATAAGCTTGCACCCCCCCTTGAAAACCGGTCGACGACAACAAGGATACAGGTGTGACCATCGGAGGGAGGGAGATCTGTGAGGAAGTCAATACCGAGATGTGACCAGGGGCGGTGTGGGATGGGTAAGGGAACCAGTTTGCCTTCAGGGAGGTGACGGGGTGTGTTGGTGGTGGCACAGACTGAGCATCCTCGAACAAAGAGGGAGATGTCCTGAGTCCAACCGTCTGCCTGTACTTTTTTTTTCTTACTTTTCTGTCCTATCTATCTCCCCCTTCCCAATCCATACAAAAAATCCCAACATGTGCCCACGTGTACCATTTACGTCGTGTTTTGTTGCTATGTAAACGCTTGCTAAACTGCATTCTTGTATTCTTGTATTGTATTCTGGAGGTGTGTGGCGGTGCCTGCACAGGCAGCGGCTCGGGGCTTGCTCCAACGACATCTCGTTATACTGTACTTGTACATGTGTAATGACTATAAACTTCTTCACTTCACTTCACACTTCATACTGAGCCACCAGTAGCGTCCTTGAATGAGCGAGAGGGTACACTGGCTGCCTGGGTGTCCGGAGAGGAGTGAGCTTGGTCCATGAGGGACGGTCGGAGACTTGCTGGAACACATGTCCGTCCCTCAGGACACCCTGGCGGGACGGGGTCATCGTGAGTTGCGTCGGCGATTCGTCGATCTAAGGACCACTGAATGGGACTGACAATGACGGCTGGAGGGAGGATGGGTTCTGGATGTGACGAGGGATTGCCGGGCAGGAACTGACGAGAGAGGGCGTCTGCTTTGACGTTTTTCTCCCCGGGACGGTAGGTTACTGAAAAATCAAAACGGGTGAAGAACAACGCCCACCGGGCTTGTCGGGGGTTGAGTCTCTTGGCATCTCGCAAGTACTCGAGGTTGCGATGGTTGGTGATGACCTGAAACGGATGCTTGGCTCCCTCCAGCCAGTGTCGCCACTCCTCCAATGCCAACTTGATGGCCAGCAACTCACGATTCCCGATGTCGTAGTTACGTTCCGCCGGGGACAGCTTCTTGGAGAAGTAGGCACATGAATGGAGTCGTGGAGGCTCCCCCTGCCGCTGGGACAGTACGGCTCCTACCCCCACACTCGAAGCATCCACTTCCACGATGAATGGGATTTCAGGGTTGGGATGAACGAGGGCAGGAGCCGTACTGAAGGCCATCTTGAGGTCGTGGAAGGCTTGTTGAGCTTCAGTTGTCCAGGACAGGGTCTTGGGCCCACCTCGGAGCAGTGCGGAGAGGGGTGCTGCGATGATGCTGAGTCGATGAATAAATCGACGGTAGAAATTAGCAAACCCCAGGAAGCGCTGCAGATCCTTTACCGTGTTTGGTTGGGGCCAGCTCCGCACTGCTCGTACCTTCCCCTGGTCCATATTGACCTCTGATCCACGATGTAGCCAAGGAATTGAGTGGAGCTGCGGTGGAACTCGCATTTTTCTAGCTTCAGGTACAGATGGTGTTCTCTGAGTCATTGGAGGACCTGCGCAACGTGATGATTGTGTTCATTCGTGTTATGGGAGTAAACCAGGATGTCGTCAATATAGACAATTACAAATCTGTTGGGGAAATCTCGTAGAATCTCGTTCATGAACCCTTGAAAGATGGCCGGGGCGTTGGATAATCCGAATGGCATGACTTTGGACTCATAATGTCCGGAGGGTGTGATAAAGGCAGTTTTCCATTCATCTCCTTCTCTGATTCTGATCAAATTATAGGCGCTGCGCAGGTCCAACTTGGTGAAACAGCGAGCTCCCCGCAGCTGCTCCAGAGCGGCGGGGACCAGGGGAAGGGGGTACCTGATCTTGATGGTTTGGGCATTGAGCTTCCGATAGTCGATGCACGGCCTCAAGCCCCCGTCCTTTTTGCCCACAAAGAAAAAAACTAGAAGCGGCAGGGGAGTTGGATGGCTGGATGAACCCTTGATTGAGAGCCTCCCGGTGGAAGTGACGCCCCAGGCAGCAGGTCGATAGCACAGTCCCATGGCCGATGTGGGGGGGAGTTCGGTGGCCCGTTGTTTACTGAACACATCCTGGAACGCCCGGTACTCGACGGGAATGGCTTGCACAGGAGTAGAAGCCGGTTTTTCCAGGGATGTGGCGGCCATGGGAGTAGAGGTGGATTCTTGCGGTGGTGAAGCAGCGGTGCGGCTCCTCTTGATGGGGAGTAGGCAGTTCTGCTTGCAGATGTCACTCCGTCGCAAGACCTCCCCAGTTGACCAGTTCATGGTGGGAGAGTGTGCAGCAAGCCACGGGCGTCTCAGGACAAGGTCGGTGGTAGATCCCTCCAGCACCAGTAGGGGAAGCTGCTCCTGGTGGAGACAGCCAATCTGTACAGTGAGCGGATCAGTGACATAGCGAATGCACCTCCGACCCAGCGGTTTTCCCAAGATGGAATGAGCTCGGTACGGACTTGCTAGGGGGGATGTCTTGACGTTGATCTTGAGTAGCAGTTCTGAGGAAATGAAGTTTCCTGCTGAGCCGGAGTCTATGAGGGCTTTTGCTGAAACAGAACCAAACGGGGTAGTTAACAGAACAGTGGTTTCAGGAAGGGACAGCATAACAGGATCAGTGTGAATAGTACTCACCGCTGGGTGTGGGGGTCGGGCAAGTGGCTCGGTAATGACCCGACACCCCGCAGTAGAGACAGAGGTGCAAACCCAAACGTCGGTCTCTTTCCGTGGGAGTTAGACGGTGATTGTCGATTTGCATGGGTTCTGGTGCTGGAGGGCTAGACTCCCACGGTGGAGGCGGGGAATGCAACAGCTGAGCCGGGTTGAAGCTGGCAGCAAGGTTTTGAGAAACGAGTGTGGCTTGATGTATGAAGTTTTCTAGTCCATTGTGGTTGTCGTAGATAGCTAGGGGAACTCTGAGTTGAAGGTTTAAACCAGCACGGTAGACAGAAAGTAATGCAGTCTCGTTCCATCCACTTGTGGCGGCTAGGGTGCGAAAGTAGATATTATAATCGTGGAGTGATTGAGTACCTTGTTGGAGCTTAAACAGTTGATTGTGTATGGTAGTGGGTCCAGAAGTCCTGCTCAATACTTCACGAAAGTGGCGAGTAAAAGCTTCAATAGAATGAGTTACCGGGCTGTTGGAGTCCATGATGGCTTGGGGCCATTGGAGCGCTTTTACAGGAGAAGCGTTTGCCAGCTGAGAGAGAACACGTGAGTCTTGTTTACATACTTTGTTTTGGTTTCATTCTGCGAATCAGTAGTCATTAGCAAGGAGTAATCTTTGGTAACTGTGGTAACTGTACTGCTATTGTTTGTTTGTTTACCGCGTGGCGACTCGGCGTGTTAGTTTCGATCAAAACAGTTTTTCTACCTTGTGTGTTTTTGCCTTCTATTGCACTTCTAACACAACGCGGAGCTGTGGGCGTGGCATTTGGCTGTTTTCACCGAAACAGGATAATTAGCTGCTGCGCACGCTGTCGCGGAAGCGTCAGCGGAAGCGTTTCAGCGTCCTCGTGTGAAGACAGACGAGTGTAAAGACGTTCGACTCTACCTGCGCGACTCCACCGAGCAACGACACCAGCAAGTCTGTCTAATATTTCTATTCCCTTTTTCTTACTTTCACACTACACTTTCTCTGCTATCATGTGCTTTCAGTATATTCCTGTCGTCTCTCAACGTCGCTCTGTTAACACTCGCCGAAGGTGGCGCAACATTAACAACCTGCATTCTGTTCCTTCCTCTAATGCACCTCTCTCCATCTCTGTAGGTCTCTGGAACTGTCAGTCAGCAGTCAATAAGGCTACCTTTATCCCAGCCTTTGCTACTAACTCTGCTCTTAATATCCTAGGTTTGACTGAGACATGGATTCGTCCAGAGGACTCAGCAACCCCCGCTGCTCTCTCTAACAATTTCTTTTTCTCCCACACTCCTCGCCAGTCTGGTAGGGGTGGGGGCACAGGTCTCCTCATTTCTAACAACTGGACATACTCTACTCACTCCTCCTTATGCATGTACAATTCGTTCGAATTTCACTCCATTACAGTTTCATCTCCTGCAATAATCCACTTTGTTGTAATCTATCGCCCTCCAGGTCAGCTGGGCACCTTTGTTGAGGAGATGGACATGCTGCGGTCCTCATTTCCTGAAGATGGCACTCCGCTGGTCGTCTTTGGTGACTTCAACATACATTTGGAGAAGCCTTGCGCTACAGACTTCCTCTCTCTCCTAGCCTCATTTGACCTCAACCGACTCATCACCACAGGTACTCACAAGTCGGGAAATCAACTCGACTTGATCTACACACGCAACTGCACCACAGACAACACTCTAGTTAAACCACTGCATGTTTCTGACCACTCTTTCATTACATTTCATATGCATCTTACTAATCCTGCAACACCAACCCCTCTTCCAGTCACTTTCAGGCGTAACCTGCGCTCTCTCTCTCCTTCTCAATTCTCCTCTATCGTCTCATCCTCTCTTCCCTCTCACAAACAGTTCTCAACTCTGGATGCGAATACAGCAACAGATACCTTATGTTCTACTCTAACGTCTTGCCTAGATAATATCTGTCCACTCTCTTCCAGGTCATCACGTGCTACTCCCTCTAGCCCCTGGCTAACTGATGTTCTTCGTGAACACAGGGCCAAGCTAAGGGCAGCTGAGAGAAAATGGCGCAAGTCAAAGGACCCATCTGACCTGAGTTTGTATAAATCTCTTCTCTCTACCTTTTCTACTGACGTCCATACTGCTAAATCTTTACACTTCCACACCAAGATCAACAGCACTTCCAACATGCATGCACTTTTCAAAACATTCAACTCTCTACTCTCTCCCCCTCCACCACCTCCCTCTACCTCTTTAACTGCAAATGATTTTGCCCATTTCTTTATTAACAAAACTGCAACTATCAGTAGCCAGTTCTCACCTCCACTCACACATAAATTTACACTGCCCTCTGAAACCAGAAACACTCTCTCAACCTTCTCTCCACTCACTGAGGTAGACGTATCTAAACTTCTCCTTTCCAGTCATCCAACCACCTGCCCTTTAGACCCAATCCCCTCACACCTTCTACAAGCCATCTCTCCTACAATCTTACCAGCACTCACTCACATCATCAACACATCCCTTCACACGGGATCCTTCCCCACCGCGTTCAAGCAGGCTCGGGTAACCCCACTGCTCAAAAAACCCACATTAAACGCATCACTCGTTGATAATTACAGACCTGTCTCTCTCCTACCATTCATATCTAAAACTCTTGAACGTGTTGTTTTTAACCAAGTATCTTCTTTTCTGTCTCAGAATGACCGGTTGGACATCAACCAGTCTGGCTTCAAGAAGGGCCATTCAACCGAGACGGCATTACTATCTGTCACGGAAGCTCTAAGGAGTGCAAAAGCTGATTCAAAATCGTCAGTTCTCATTCTTTTGGATCTTTCTGCTGCCTTTGACACTGTTAATCACCAAATCCTTTTATCTACCCTCTCGTCACTAGGCATCACTGGAACTCCCCTTCAGTGGTTTGAATCCTATCTCACGGATAGGTCCTTCAGGGTGGCATGGTGCGGGGAGGTCTCCAAAGAATGTCAACTGATCACCGGTGTTCCACAGGGCTCAGTTCTTGGACCACTTCTCTTCTCCATGTACACCACATCACTGGGTCCCATCATAGAGGCACACGGCTTCTCCTATCACTGCTACGCAGATGACACTCAGCTCTACATATCATTTCAACCAGATGATCCAACGGTGGCTGCGAGAATCACAAGCTGCCTAGCAGACATCTCGACATTGATGAAAGAGCATCATCTGTAGCTCAACCTGGCAAAGACGGAGCTTTTAGTCTTTCCTGCCGATCCAACCCAACAGCATGATTTCACTATCCAGATCGGTGCTACCACGATAACCCCTTCAAAGTCTGTCAGAAATCTTGGAGTGATCTTTGAGGACCAGCTGACCTTCAAGGACCACATTGCAAAGACGGCTCGATCATGCAGGTTTGCACTGTACAACATTAGAAGGATCAGGCCATTCCTCACTGAGCAAGCTACGCAACTTCTGGTGCAGGCTATGGTAATTTTCAGACTGGACTACTGCAACGCTCTTCTGGTTGGGCTTCCTGCTAGTGCAATCAAACCCCTACAACTGATCCAGAATGCAGCAGCTCGTCTGGTCTTCAACCAACCGAAAAGGTCTCATGTCACACCACTCTTCATCTCACTACACTGGCTCCCTCTCGCAGCACGCATCAAATTCAAAGCACTGAGTCTTGCATACAAAACTTACACAAACTCAGCACCTTCATACTTCCACTCATTGGTACAACTCTACACACCGACCAGAAACCTTCGATCGATCAACGAGCGGCGACTCGTGGTTCCATCACAGAGATGAAAAAGAACGATCACAAGAACATTTTCATTCACCACCCCTGGCTGGTGGAACACACTCCCTGCCCTCATCCGGAATGCAGATTCCCTGTCGAGGTTTAAAAAACTACTAAAAACGCATCTCTTCCATGAGCACCTAACATGACACACACATGCACTCACAAAAAAAAAAAATAATTTTAATAATAATATTTTTTTTCCCTTTTCTCTACTCCCCATGCTTGTGCTACTTGTATTCAGAATGTTTGAAACTTTGTATTGTAAGCGCTCTTATGTGTTTTTGTATCCTTTGGACAAATTGCTTCTATATTCCTCAAATTGTAAGTCGCTTTGGATAAAAGCGTCTGCTAAATGAGAAAATGTAAATGTAAATGAGAGGTGGGTAACAATGAAGGCAATTTTGGATTGATCGGTGAGGAATTTATGTGCCTGCATTTCAAAGTAGAGTGAACATTGTAAGAGGAAACCGTTGCATTCTGCCGCCTGACCAGCATAGGGCCCTGGTCGGGCCACGGGACTGGCTGAAGCAGACCATGAGGAAGGTCCCAGATGCATGGAGTGCAGGAAGGCTTGGGTGAGATCGGTGAGCGGAAGCGATGCCGGTGATGGTGGATCACCAGCCACTGCTTCGGCCTGACTGCTGGTCTGGTCATCTGTCATGATAGACTCGAGGACACAGAGGTTAGTAATTGGAAACAGGTTTATTGGAGTCTGGACACGAAACAGTGAACTGGTGAACAGGTGAACACACAGGGAATAGTGAGAGGCTTAACTTGAAAATGGTGAATACGGAGAATCTTGGAGTCCTGGAATCACTTGGAAGCAGGTCTATGGAAAGCCAGGAGTAGCGAGACAGTCTGAATAGCGTGAGCTGTGATCAGACACTGAGTGCAGGGTGAGGGCTGGTGATATAGGGCTTCTGTGATTGGGAACAGGTGCAGGTGCTTAGTATTCAGGTGACTGGGAACGAGTGGGCGGAGCGTGGGAGCCTGGTGCAGGGGGCGTGGCTGAGTACGTGACAGCTTTTTTTTTTCTTTTTTTTTACAGCATATATCATATTGTTGATGTTTTCTGTTCTTCTCCTGGACTGAAGAACAGACTCTGCTCTTCAATACAATGAAACAGAAACACATTAAACACTAAAATCTCTCCAGAAGATGAGGATTAAACACGAATAACACAATCCTTCCATATTTGAGACAATATCTTCTGATTAATTATGTTTGAATCACACTTCAAAATTCAGTAAAACACAACTAAAGCAGCTTTACTGAGTCAAGAGTAAATCTACAGGAAATTATCAAGTTCTCTCTACAGTTCTTTTTTTTTAACTCTTGTCTAAATGAACTAAACTAACAGAGCATTTGTCAGAAGAACACACTCTTCCTGACTCTGCAATTAGATTTTCCAATGCTGGTCCAGATGAGAAAAAAAACGTCTCCGGTTACTTACGTAACCCTAGTTCCCTTAGAGGGAAGGAGACTCTGCGTCAAACGCATATGGGAACGCCTTAGCATAATTGTCTCTTGAAGCGCAATTGAAACCAGGTGTGCGAGTGCACGTCGCCGAGGGTGACGTCATGAGCCAGGAGCATATCAGCACGCAGTGAACTAGAAGCCGCAGCTTGACCAGTGTCTGAAACAGCCGGCGTCTGATGGAGCTGAGGCTGAGATGCAGTATCTCGTTCCCTCTAAGGGAACTAAGGTTACGTAAGTAACCTGAGACGTTCCCTGTCAAGGGAACTCAACACTGCGTCAAACGCATATGGGAACAAGGAATACCCACGCTGCCTCAGCGAATGGAGTATGCCAAGCTAAAGTAGCTCACTACGAAAGGGCTAAGGTTCCCATAGCGGGGTTAAGGTCTAAGTGGTAGAACCTAACAAAGGTATGTGGTGAGGACCAGCCAGCCGCATCACAGATATCGGCAAGGGGAGCCCCTGCAGAAAAAGGTTTAGAGGTAGCCATGCTCCGGGAAGAGTGGGCGTGGACATGCAGTGGACACTGCTGACCCGCCGATTTGTAAGCCAGTGAGATAGCCTTGACTATCCACCTGCTTAGAGTAGGTTTAGACGCTGGAGCTCCCTTAGGAGCCCCGAAGCATACAAAAAGTTGGTCCAACCTACGCCATGAAGCCGCTCTGCGGACATAGGCGTCCAGTGCTCGCACTAGACCGACCTTGTTCTTGGACTCCTGGTCATGATCGACAAAGGGGGGAGGACATAAGGCCTGCTGTATAATGTGACGAGCAGCACTCAAAAGCACTTTAGGAACATACCCCGGTCTGGGAGAGAGAAAGGCTTTCGCCAGACCAGGAGCAAACTCCAAACAGGAGGGGGCCACTGAGAGGGCCTGAAGGTAACCAAACCTCTTAAAGGAGGAGATGGCTAAGAGGAACACCGTTTTAATGGTGAGGAATTTCTCCGAGATGTCCTCAAGTGGCTCAAAGGGTGCCAGGGACAGAGCCTGGAGAACCACGGACAGGTCCCAGGTCGGTACCCGAGAGCGTACTGCAGGCCTCAGCCTCAGGGTCCCACGAAGGAAACGCACTACTAGGGGGTCCCGACCCAAAGGGGTACCACTTGGGGGTACGTGGTAAGCCGCAATGGCAGCCACGTACACCTTAAGCATAGAAGGGGACAGCCCGGCAGCTAACTTTTCTTGTAGAAACTCCAGGATGATACCACCCTGGCAGGTCACTGGGTCTAAATGTTTGTCACTGCACCAGGAAGTGAAGATACTCCACTTCTGAGCGTAGAGCTTCCTCGTGGACGGGGCTCTAGAGTGGAGAATGGTCTCAACGACCTCAGTCCAGAGACCTGAGTCTATGAGTCGGGCCCCCTCAGAGGCCAGACCTACAGATTCCACAGTTCCAGGCGAGGTTGAAGGATCCTGCCCTGAGACTGGGACAGAAGGTCCACTCTGACGGGAATCTCCCAAGGAGGGCCGTCTAAGAGGGACACTAGGTCCGAGAACCACACTGTGCCCGGCCACCGTGGGGCAGTTAAGGTGAGATGGACCTTGTCCTGGCGAACTTTCTCTAGAACGCCCGGGAGCAGGGCTACGGGGGGAAAGGCGTACAGGGGTTGTCTCGGCCACTCCTGTTGCATCGCATCCAGCCCTAGTGGGGCTGGGGGAAAAGGGAGTACCTCAGAGGGCAGTGGGTCACCTCGTGGGACGCAAAGAGGTCCACTTGAGCTTGAGCGAACTTCTCCCAAATCTGCTCTACCACCTCGGTGTGGGGCATCCATTCCCCAGGCCTCGGCCCCTGCCTCGACACGAAGTCTGCTCCCGTGTTCTGGGATCCCGGAATGTACATTGCTCGGAGAGAGCAAAGTTTGTTCCGAGCCCAGAGGAGGATCCGCGCAGCTAGCTTGCAAAGCTGAAGAGAGCGGAGACCCCCCTGATGGTTTATATAGGAGACCACCGCCGTGTTGTCAGACTGAACAAGCACGTGGTGTCCCCGCAGGTCTGGGAGAAAGGCCTGAAGCGCCTTCCAGACAGCCAACATCTCCAGTGTGTTTATGTGGAAGGAGAGGCAATGTCCGTCCCACAGACCCTGGGCTGAGCGGTCCCTATTGATCGCCCCCCAAAGTGAGTGGGAGGCTTCTGTCGACAGCATCACGTGGTGACAGATTGATCCCAGTACAGGTCCTTGGGCAAGAAGACCCAAGATACAAGTCCTGTGTGCAAGCAGCACCTTGAAACCTTGATCAGGCGGGAAGGATTTCCCCTTGGGGAAAACCCCCTGGTCCTGAGCCACCACTGCAGACGTCTCATGTGGAGCAGACCTAGCGGTGTCATGCACGAGGCAGCCGCCATGAGACCCAGAACCCTCTGGAAGTGTCTGACAGTGACCAGCTGGCCTAACTTTATGTCGTTGACTGAAGATAGGATTGAGGTAATGCGCACGGGGGAAAGCCGTTTTGACATTGACACAGAGTCCCATACAACGCCTAGGAAAGTAGTGCCCTGCCTTGGCCAGAGCACACTCTTTTGGGCGTTCAGTCTCAGCCCGAGCTCCCTCATATGTGTGAGAACAACATCTCGATGTTGCACCGTCAACTCTCGAGACTGGGCCAAAATGAGCCAGTCATCGATGCAATTTAAAATCCGAATCCCTCGAGACCGGAGTGGCGCTAGAGCTGCATCCACACACTTAAGCGCGAGGAGACAAAGCCAGGCCGAACAGAAGAACCCGATACTGATAAGCCTTTTCTCCCAAAGGCGAATCTGAGGAACTTCCGATGCTGAGGGAGGGTGGAGACGTGGAAATACGCGTCCTTGAGATCTATCGAGACAAACCAGTCCTCGGACCTGATTTGAGCTATGATCTGTTTCAGAGTTAACATTCTGAATTTCAGTGGCCTAACGGACTCGTTCAGCATGCGAAGATCTAAAATAGGGCGTAAGCCTCCATCCTTCTTGGGAACAATGAAGTACCGGCTGTAAAAGCCTGTTTCTCTGACTGAGAGGGGTATATATTCTATGGCCTCTTTCCTCAACAGTGAGTCGACTTCTCGTTCCATGACCAGAGCCTGCTCGAGGTTCACCAGTGTTGGTAACACGCCCGAAAACCCGGGAGGATGAACCCGGAACTGAATAGCGTATACTTCTGATACGGTATGCAGGACCCACTGAGAGATACCTGGGAGGCGCTACCACGCTGCCAGGAAATCTACTAGGGGTATCAGTCTCTCGAGACCGACCTCTGGACAGATAAACTATTCCACCCCGGAGCCCTGGCAGAGACCAGAGAGCCGCTGGGGCGGATGCTCTAGGATCCTACTCGGAGGGGGCAACCTGCCCAGCCCCTCGAGTCACCGGGCCAACCACCGCACTTACAGGGAACTGGTCCACCCCTCGAGGAAGATCAGTTCCACGAGGCCGAACGACATAGGCGTCAGGGCCTCTTGCTCTTAGCCTTCTTGGTCTGGAGGACAGTCCTCAGATCTGTCCGCTTGCCAGAAGGCTAAACACCACAACCACCCACACCACCACCCAACTGAAGCAAGCAACGCTCTACAACGAGAGCAGCGTGGGAAGATTTTCCTGAACTCCACCTCCTGCTTAGCAGCCTCCTGGAACCTCTCGATGGCCATCTTGACAGCATCGCCGAAGAGGGGCGCAAGAGGGGCGTCAACAAGGATATTTTTATCCTTCTCTCTCAGGGTAGTCAGGTTAAGCCACTGACGTGTTTCTGTGGTCACCAGGGCTGCCATGGCTCGGCCGATGGAACTGGCCGTTTCCCTGGCAGCCCGCAGAGAGAGATTGGTGGCCCTGCGCAGCTCGGCTACTGCCTACTTTCTTTCTCTGCCTCAGAGCAACTACGCCTGGTAGGCTTGCAGCAGTGACGACGTATGCAGGCACGCTGCAGCCTGACCAGCCGCGGAGTATGCTCTGTCCACCATGGTGGAGGTAACCCGGAGGGGTTTGGTGGGCAGCGTCGGGGTTTTAAGGGAAGGCGATGAATGGGGGGCGAGGTAGTTAGCCAGTGCCTCCTCCACTATAGGTATCGCCCCATAGCTCTCTTTGGCTCCCACAAGGGTAGCATCCTCAAATGCGATCCTCGAGCAGCTCCTCAAATGCGGGTGAGGCTGATGGCGGTTCAGCCTCATCCACGTCAATGCTGACGACATCCACCTCCAGCTCCTCAGTACTGGAGAGGTTCAGCAACGTGTCGTCACCCAGGTCGGAAGTAATCACCGCGTGGTGCGCTTCCAAGTCCTGGGTGAGAGCAGACTCAGCAGGTAAGGGAGGAGAAAAAGGCGCCGCCCGTCTCCAACCTGGCTGCTAAATCTAGCTGCAATCCCCATGAATGCAGCCGCCGCTGAGTCTCAGCTGCAGCGGGGCCAGACCCACGAGGACCACGAACCTGAGCAGCCCCCTCGAAGGCTGCCAGGCGTGAGCGGAGAGTGCGCAGCGGCAGCTGCAGGCACTCTGCACACTCAGAACCCTCGAGCGCTGAGCGTGCATGGTCTTCACCCAAACAATGAACACAGAGCGCGTGTGTATCATTACCCGTGATGAAACGCGGGCAAGGAGTGATACAACGCCTGAAGGTCTGTGAATCCGCCATAATAGTCAGGTAAGTGAAAAATAATCGATTTACAGCCAGCAGAGCAACTCAAACACACGTTAGCTTCAAGCACTGTTGAAGACACTAAAGCTGTGGCTTTTAGTTCACTGCGTGCTGATATACTCCTGGCTCATGACGTCACCCTCGTCTACGTTCACTCGCACACCTGGTTTCAATTGCACTTCAAGAGACAATCATGCTAAGGCGTTCCCATATGCGTTCGACGCAGTGTTGAGTTTTCTTGACAGGGAACAAGTCTGTGCCAAAAGATCTGTCTCAGCACTTACAAATTTAAACTAAGAAAATATCATTACAGTGTGTGAAAACTGATTGCCTTAAATATCTTACAAATTTGTTTTACTCAGACTTGAACATTATTAATAAGGAAGAACAAAAATAGTTTTGGAACCACATCATACTGTTGCATTTGACTCTGGGGAACAACACCAAGAACAGAATAAAGAGAAACACAAGAACTACAAGTGACTTCAGCCTCAGCTTTTGATGAAATCAACAGAAGATAAAAGACATTAAATGTCTCCAGATCTCAGCAGAGGATTCAACAACTCCACAAACAGCTTTACCAGCTTCACACATTAATAACCAGCGACACTTTATTCCTGTCACACGTCTACAGAAGATATTATTGACAATAACAGAACTAATTGATGATTTATGATGGTGATCTGTGTTTGTTTGATTATATGAAACATTCAAGTGAGACAAACATGCAAAAATGATAAAATCAGGAAGGGAGCGAACACTTTTTCACATCACTGTTTCTATTTTTAACTTTTGCTTAGGTTCCACAGTAATGGGCAGGTCTGTGGCATATAAATAAACAACACTCATTCTACCACAGTTCATTAATGAACACACACTATTCCATGACTGAGAAAATGGAACCCAATATCTGTTATATCAATTTTGATAAAAGTGCAACCACAACTGGACCTCCAACACCAAGCCGCAAGCAGTTTGAGGGAAAAGCTCAACATTGCAGTAAGTATAAAGTTTGTTCTGAAGCAGAGATGAACGTTTATATGGAGGAACTGAAAAATGTTACAGAAATTTTGCTTAAGAGTTAAATCATTGTTCTTGAAGAAGAATTACAATACTTACAATAGTTTCTATATCAAATGCATGAGCCGTTTAAAAAAAAAAATTATAAGCATATTTTCTGGTTTGCATATTTCTATTCATTAATTTCAGATGATTGTCATTTAAAAAAAAAACAATCAGGAGAACTCGTTAAAAAAGCCTTTTCAATGTTTTCATGAAGCTTGATTTTTGGTGTTGTATATTGTAAATTATTGTATATTGTAATACATATATATATATATATATATATATATATATATATATATATATATATATATATATATATATATATATATATATATATATATATATATATATATATATTAATTAATACATATATATATATTAATTGATATTTGTGTGTTTTCTCTGTGTTTGTCAGGAGGACATCGGTGTTTGGTGTTGATGACAGTGTGTCTCGGGATCATGTGTGTTCTTCTGCTGGTTGACAGTAGTATAGGAATATTGCAGTACGTTATGAGCAGAGATCAATTAAAGAGTTACAAGAACTCAGTGGAAGAGTTCAATCAGACTATCAACAGCACTGCTGAGAAAATCCAGATGCAGAACAACATCAGCTCTTTGAATCAGAAGAATCTGGAGTTAGAAAGCAAAGTCAACTCTTTGAGTGAGGAACTGCAGAAAGCTTATGAAAAAGGTTAGTACAGATCTGTTTCTTTTCCACTTCTTTATTTTACATATAGTTTTAAAAGAATGTTTCTGTTAGGATATCAATGGGGTTCAACTTGGTTTTTCATAACCGATGTGAGGAAGAGCTGGTCTGAGAGCAGGCAGTTCTGCAGGGATCGAGGAGCTGATCTGGTCATTATCAACTCTGAAGAGAAGCAGGTGAGTTTGTGTGAGTGTGTGAATAAGAGGATAATAATAATAAATAATAAATAAGAGGAATTACACTTATTCCTGTTTTTATTTACACAGAAGTTCATAACTTCATTCGTGAAGGAGAGAGTGTGGACACAGATTGTGTGGATGCAGAGTGTGTGGATTGGTTTGACTGATAAAGATCAGGAAGGAAACATGAAATGGGTGAATAATTCAACACTGAAACAAGGGTAAGTGATAAAACAGACTGAATTTTTATTTGTTTAGTATTTTCATTATTTTTTTTAATCCATCAAAACCATCATGAAATATCTGAAAACACGCCTCCTTTACAACCACAAACAACTTATTATTCTCTATTTTACTTTACTACACTTTTATTTCTACTCCAGCTTATTATATTTTGGTTTTCTGAATAATTGATAATATGATAAATGTTTTTCAGGTTTTGGAATGCAGGCGAGCCGAATGACCTGTATGGATCTGAGGACTGTGTTGAACTGATTCCTTCATTTCCTGTCCTGAACTGGAATGATCTCCCTTGTTCCGATGTGAAAAAAGGCATTTGTGAGAGATAAGGTTCATCTCAGCTGTTTGTGGATTTACTTATGTTTTAAAGTCATACATATTGTGATAAGAATTTCTGATTAAAGTGTATGCTATTTAAACAGTCTGCTATTTTATATAAACCCCTTTCATGATTTACATTATTTTATATAATTTTCTGTAACACAGACAATCAATAGTGTGTATCAGATGGAAGAAAATGTAAAATTGTCATTATTTTCTTATTGCTTTATTAAACATGAAACATACTGTTTTCCCCCTCGTGGGTGTTTCATTGTGTTATGTTCAGTGTTTGTTTCTTTGGTTTGTAATAAATTACCTTTTCGCCTGCATCATTGAGTCCTCCTCCCGATCCACCCGTGACATATTCCTAAATTAAAATTACTGTGAAGCAAATTACTAAAAAATCCCTGTTTTATGAGTTAGCAGACAAAAGCCTACGTGTGCATGTACTCCATCCAATCAGTCATCAGGACATTTCCAAATATGTAAATTTTTACTGCAATCAAATTTTGAATTTGTAGCTGTATGTTCCAGTGATCGCTTGAATATAGAAGTATGGAGTCAAGAGTGGATCTCAAAACGTGGATTACATCTGTCATGTGAGATGAATCGATGGCTTTTTAGCTGAAACTCTGAGAGATGAGTTGAATGACGACAGGCTATTGCTTAAAAGTTTTTAAATTTGACTGTAAAACTAGTACAATTTTTATATTGAGCCAAAGTCATTTAGACTACCACTGTTCAATGTCGTGATTGTAATTGTTAAAACATTTAATTTGAAAGATTATAATTGTTATAAAGAATCAATGTATTACAGTGGCATGATTAAATGCATAATTTGAAACTGTTAAACATCTACGTTGCCTCCACATTGCTACATAAGCTACAACTGGTTCAGAATTCTGCAGCACGTGTTCTCTCTAGAACACCTTATACTGATCACATTTCTCCAGTTCTCCAGCAATTGAACTGGCTTCCTGTAAAATATAGTTCAATTCAAAATCGTGCTATTTACTTATAAGGCACTTCATAATCTTGCATCACAATACCTTTCTCAACTTCTCCAGGTTTAAACTCCTTCACGTACACTAAGATCTTCATCTTCTCTTGTGGTGACTTTTAAAATGTGTCTTAAATCTTTTTATTCAGGCTTTCATATAACATGTTTTATTGAGACTTAAATGCACTTTATATGTATAGGCTGTTTGTTTGTTTTGTGTTTTGTCTTGTGTAGTGACCTGTATATTGCCTGTATATTGCTAAACAAAGAAAACAAACAGGATGCGCTTTCTGCCGTATCTCTTTCAATGAAGACTGTTCTTACATGTCAGAAAATGAACTGACACTCAGTGAATACTTGTCACACTGACATGAGAGACATACATATAAAATATTTTATTTGTTTCTTTTTTTCCGGTCAAATAATTGCAGACTTGTCGATCATGGTCTTTCAAAAGACATTCAAAATAGTAATGGAAAACCACCAATCACACAAAAAACATCTCAGGTTACCATTGTAATCATGGTTCCCTAAGAAAATACCTCAGACATGTATGTACAGAAATGTACATCTGAACATTTGAACAGGTTTCTTCCTTCTTGTTTGTTCCTCGATTAATATATCGATTTATCTCAACAACTTATTTATCTCAACAACTTATCCACCATGTTGTAAACTGTGTTGTTTTAATGCGTTTAGTGGATTATTTTTTTATTGAATTGTACATATTCACCACCAGGTAAAGATGTTTTGCTCCACATTGAATTTGATCTGGATCAGTAGAGACCACTGCACTCAAAACCATCATGGATCAAGAGAGTTTTACACAAATCTGTGAGCTACAAGAAGCCCAAGTGGATAGAAAATTGTATGAAAATAATTGACACTCCATAACTGATTGACAAAGGAGGAAGTGGAGAATGTCTCAGGTTACGTATGTAACCGTAGTTCCCTGAGAGGGAACGAGACGATGCATCTTTCGATCGCTTTGGGGAATACTCGCGCGTTGTGCCTCGCGAAGCACAATATGTAAACTTCTGTTGTGTGCGTGAGTGACGGTCGCGGCTCGGTGACGTCACAAACCAGGTCATAAAAGAGCGCCGGTAAACCGGAAGCGGCAGCTTAGAGGTGTCTGAGCAAGCCCGGAAGGCGCAAGGAGCTGAGGCCAAAGACGCAGCGTCTCGTTCCCTCTCAGGGAACTATGGTTACATACGTAACCTGAGACGGGCACCCCGCCGCATCACAGAAATCAGACAATGACACGCCTGATATAAGGGCCTTAGAGGCAGCCATGCTCCTAGTAGAGTGGGCACGGACCCTTAGAGGCGAAGGGGATCTGGCCGACTCATAAGCTAGGGTGATAGCATTGACTATCCACCTGCTCAAAGTAGATTTTGGATGGCGGTGGCCCACTAGGACTTACACCAAGGGGCAGACCTATGGACGTAAGTGTCCAGTGCTCGCACTGGACAGACCTTATTTTTAAATTCCTGGTCCTGGTCACCAAAGGGGGGAGGGCAGAAGGCCTGCAGAACTAAAGACCTGGCCACATGAGTGGGCACTTTGGGCACATAGCCTGACCTGGGGTGTAGGGAGGCTTTCACTATCCCAGGCGCAAACTCACGGCAAGAGGGAGCAACATAAAGCGCCTGTAGATCCCCAATTCTCTTAGCGAAGTTATGGCTAACAAGAATGAGGAACTTTAGAGGAACCTCATCTAAAGGTTCGAGGGGTGCCTGGTACAACCCCTGGAGTACCAGGGATAAGTCCCAGGCAGGAACCTTGGTCTGGACTGCAGGCCTCAGCCTAATGGTACCACGGAGGAAGCATGTGACGTGGTACGTGGTAACATAGACCTTCAAGGTGGACGGGGACAGCCCTGCAGCGAGTCTATCTTGCAGGAACTCCAGCACTTAGCCACAATGACAGGAAACTGAGTTCACCTGCTTTTTCAACAACCTCAAATGAGAGACCAGTATCCATGAGCTGGGCCCCCTCAGAGGCCAAGCCCACAGATTCCACAGTTCTGGGCAGGGGTGACACATCAAGCCCGCTGCCTGGGACAGAAAGTCCCCCCTGACTGGGACCTCCCAGTGGACTCCATTCAGAAGGACCACAAGATCCGCAAAGCTACTCGAGTGTCATTTCTCCAACTTCCTCCATCACATTTCCAATAGTCTAATTCTATTCTCAACAATTTGTGTCTGTTTTCTACACTTCCTTATTTCCGTTTCAATTGTTTCATCTTCTTCTCTTCATTAGTTCCCCTTATATTGTGTTTCTATTTCCTCTAATGCTGTCTGATGTTTATAACAATCGAAAGCCAAACCTTTTATTTTGAACTGCTTGTTATTTTACATTTAGTCCTGTTTGATTTTATTTTTACTTTTATTTTATTTTAATTTTATTTTAACTCCACCTGTATCTTTTAGCCAATTTGTCTATAATGGATCTCTCTTTGTTATTTCTTTAAAGTCTTTAAAGTTTATAGTTTATCAAAGTTTCCATTTATTCACACAATGTTACGTCAAATATCCCTTCCCTTTGCTAGTCTGTCATTATTTGTTATTCTCTTTTGACGTTTATAAAAAAAAAAAGATCTATTAAATCCTTGCGTAATTGGTATTTTAACACTAATGTTTCATATGAAGTGACCATAATTGTCCTTAAATCAGCGATTATCTCAGGACAAATAGACAAAATCTAAAGGTCACATAGTAAAATGGACAAATATGCCTCATTTGACTGTAACAGGGAAGTTGTGTTGTATTCCAATTCATAGAAACACCAAACACTGAAATACCAAGAATGTGATGATCACACATTTGAACAGGATTTGTTCACAATGAGTGTGTTCTTTCATTGTTCATCTGACCGTCATTTGTATTTTGATTATGTTCACAATATTGTTAATAAACAACAAAAATCGAACTAAATTAGTGTCACATTCTTCACGGATCATTAGAAGAGAGTGTGAATCTCCTCAGTTGTGAATCACATCTTTATTCAGGATTGTTCAACAAATGGCCTTTGTAAATAAAACATGTCTCAATATCATAAGTCAATATATTGTTGTATGCAAATAAGTTAGCAGGACAATTGCAACATCCTTTTTTTCAAGAAAAAGTTTAATCTACAAGATGCAGTAATTAAGTCTTGTGAAACCATGTTTAGCATTTACATTTACTCATTTAGCAGACGCTTTTTATCCAAAGCGACTTACAATTTGAGGAGTATAGAAGCTATTTATCCAAAGGATACAAAAACATAAGAGTGCTTACAATACAACGTTTCAAACATTCTGAACACAAGTAGCACAAGCATGGGGAATATACTTTTTTTTTTTGGTGTGTGTGTGTGTCATGTTAGGTGCTCATGGAAGGGATGCGTTTTCAGTAATCTTTTAAACTTGGATAAGGAATCTGCATTCCGGATGAGGGCAGGGAGGTCGTTCCACCAGCCGGAGGTGCTGAATGAAAATGTTCTTGTGATCGTTCTTTATCCTCTCTGTGATGGAACCCCGAGTCATCGCTCGTTGATCGACCAAAGGTTTCTGTTAGGTGTGTAGATTTGAACCAGTGAGTGGAAGTATGAAGGTGCTGAGCTTATGTAAGTTCTGTATGCAAGCGTCAGTGCTTTGAATTTGATGCGTGCTGCGAGAGGGAGCCAGTGTAGTGAGATGAGGAGTGGTGTGACATGAGTCCTTTTGGGTTGGTTGAAGATCAGACGAGCTGCGGCGTTCTGAATCAGTTGCAGAGGTTTGATCGTACTTGCAGGAAGTCCAACCAGAAGAGCTGGACTGCAGTAGTCCAGTCTGGAAATGACCATGGCCTGCACCAGAAGTTGTGTAGCTTGCTCAATTAGGAAAGGCCTGATCCTCCTGATGTTGTGTAGTGCAAAAATCACTCCAAGATTTCTGGCAGACCTTGAAGGGGTAATCGTGGTAGCATCGAGCTGCAGATGATGCTCTTTCATCCATGTTCCATGTCCGCTAAGCAGCTTGTGAGTCTCCTAGCCACTGTTGGATCATCTGTTTGAAATTATATGTAGAGCTGAGTGTCATCTTATTACAGCAGTAATAAGAAAAACTGTGTGCCTCTATGATGGGACCTAGTGATGTGGTGTACATGGAGAAGAGAAGTGGTCCAAGAACTGAGCCCTGTGGAACATCACAGCATCAACACCAAATATAATTCAAATATAATACAAATCATTTTCATAGATTTTTCGCACATATTACTGAAGCCCAGTTTGTGATTAAATACTTTTGATACTTAAATGATTTTAGTTTGAGTTGCGTTTTTTCTTTAAAAGCCTATTTACCTGTATTGTATACTTCCGTGCAAAGCAATTGTTACAATATACACTCTTTATCTGTAGTCTGTATTTGATTTGATCTATCTGGATTGTTGTTTTGTCATCATTGTTCTTTGGCCTGAGGACAACATTTCATTTTTAAACTTCTGCGCTGGTTCTAACTATTTAAATAAATGGTGATCATTCTACCACAGTTCATTTATGAACACATACTATACTGCGACTAAGAAAGTGGATAATGGAATCTGATATCTATTATGTCAATTTTGATAAACGTGCGAGCACAACTGAACTTCAAACACCAAGACACAAACAGGATGAAGGAAAAGCTCAAAATTGTAGTAAGTACAATGATTATTATGAAGCAGAGATGAAAGGTTAGATGGAGGAACTTAGAACCACTACAGGAAAGGTTGCATAAAACTATAAATAGTGTTCTTGATGAACAATGCTTTCTTTTTCACTCAATTTCATATTCTTGTTTGCATGTAATTCCAGTTTTTTTTTTTTTTTCATTTCAGATGATTGTCATTAAAAAGAAGCATTCAGAAAAAAAAACTCTTTAAAAAGCTTGTGTGTGTTATGAGAGAGTCTGAGTTTGTGTTGAGAATGTGTAATGTAGCCAAAGCTTCAGATGTTTCCAAGCTCAGTTTCTATGTTTTTTGTCCTTGAAAGGAGATAAGAGTGCATAGGAGATAGTAGACTGGCTGAGCAGGCTGAATTCCCAACCGAAAATAAACATTTTTAATCCATTTTGATGATCTTCGGTTATTTGTCCGGATCATTATCAATCAGTTCTGGTCCTCAGCACTCGACCAGTCGATGCAGTCCTCTAGACATTTCGTCTAGCCTCACGGCCAGACCGGTTACTGTTCGTACAAGCACATCGACCTGACCACCGATGGAGCCCATTCTTCCCTGCGTGTCCGCAGTCCGAACTGCGATGTTACGGCTCAGCTCCTCAATCTGTATCACTCTCCGATCTAGTTCCTTCAAACGGTTACC
The DNA here is from genome assembly GCA_037043235.1 of Rhodeus uyekii. Classification (NCBI taxonomy): domain Eukaryota; kingdom Metazoa; phylum Chordata; class Actinopteri; order Cypriniformes; family Acheilognathidae; genus Rhodeus; species Rhodeus uyekii. The sequence continues at coordinate 2,387,448 of JAWRVZ010000049.1, forward strand.
CACAGCACTGACGCGGTCCTTAAATTCCACAGACAGCGGCTGGGTAAATTTGCTCTCAGCTGTCTTACCAATCTTTCGATGGATCAGGGCAATCCCAAAGCCAAAAAATAGGATCCCCGACACCAATAATCCAATCACATATAAATCTTCTGCATCTTCCACGGAGAGCGCTTCCAGGCACAGGACTTGCCAGTTTTTCCATGAGTCCATCACATACCCTGAAGCATGCGTCCTGTCTGGACATGTAGGTTCTCCCAGACTAACCTTCCTTTGTGAAAAAATATTGTCGATCGCGCTGATTGACCAGTTAATCAATTCCATTTAAGTATATTTTCAGGAATCCAGCCAGCAGCAGGTCAGAAAGAGACAAAATAGCAGAGCGATAGAGCAAGGCGGGGGACAGATAGAAACACGTCTGCTCTGTGTGAGAGTCAGGAATGAAGAGGAAGATATCAATGGGCTTCAGGTTTGTTGTTCAGATCCAACGAGTTGAAGAACTGGTCTGACCCAGAGCAGGCAGTTCTGCAGGGATTGAGGAGCTGATCTGGTTATTATCAACAATGAAGAGAAGCAGGTGAGTTTGTGTGAGTGTATGATATTGAATGAGAGGAATCACACTTGTTTCACTTATTCTTGTTTTTATTCACACACAGAAGTTCATAAGTTCCTTCATTATTGAGATTAATGCGAGAGTGTGGAAGAAGACTAGATGGGCAGGGGGAGTTTGGATTGGTTTGACTGATAGAGATCCGGAAGGAAACATGAAATGGATGGATAATTCAACACTGAAACAAGGGTAAGTGATGACATCAATGTGTATTTATTTATTTTGTATTTTTGAAATATCTGAACACACACCTCCTCCACAAAAAAAGAAACTTTGTTTAAAAAAAATAAATAAATAAAATAATATATATATATATATATATACAGTAATACCTCGGTTTACGAGTTTAATTCGTTCCAAGAGCGAGCTCGTATCCCAAAATGCTCGTACACCAAAACAGTTTCCCCCATAAGAATGCATTAAAAATCAATTAATTTGTTCCACACGACCATAATGCCCATTTTAAATATTTAGTTTTTATTTTACCCTATTAATTACAGTTAAAATTATAACCATTAAGATCTCATGTAAATACTCTTTAAACAGACAATTAAACTTTAAACAATTAAACTCTAAAAATACTTGACAATTTACTGTAACTCACTTTGAGCAGCGTCTGCTGGCATGAAGGAGATGAGAGACAGAAGATTGAGGGGGAAAACACAAAACCTGGATTCAAGTGCAAATGAGTGAATTTATTATAATAGTGCAGAAAACAAACAAAGTGATAATCCAGAGTGAAAGTCGTGGAACGGGAGACGCGCGCGCGACCACCGCGAGCGCCGGGACACTCGCGCGCCACCACCGCGAGCGCCGGGACACTCGCGCGCCACCACCGCGAGCGCCGGGACACTCGCGCGACACCACCGCGAGCGCCGGGACACTCGCGCGACACCACCGCGAGCGCCGGGACACTCGCGCGACACCACCGCGAGCGCCGGGACACTCGCGCGACACCACCGCGAGCGCCGGGACACTCGCGCGACACCACCGCGAGCGCCGGGACACTCGCGCGACACCACCGCGAGCGCCGGGAGACTCGCGCGACACCACCGCGAGCGCCGGGAGACTCGCGCGACACCACCGCGAGCGCCGGGAGACTCGCGCGACACCACCGCGAGCGCCGGGAGACTCGCGCGACACCACCGCGAGCGCCGGGAGACTCGCGCGACACCACCGCGAGCGCCGGGAGACTCGCGCGACACCACCGCGAGCGCCGGGAGACTCGCGCGACACCACCGCGAGCGCCGGGAGACTCGCGCGACACCACCGCGAGCGCCGGGAGACTCGCGCGACACCACCGCGAGCGCCGGGAGACTCGCGCGACACCACCGCGAGCGCCGGGAGACTCGCGCGACACCACCGCGAGCGCCGGGAGACTCGCGCGACACCAACGCGAGCTCCAGAGTGGAGAGAAGTGAGGAGACAATTTCACTACATGAACAATAGAGGCTGAGAGAAGTTAAACTGCTGACAGAGCGAGGCTGAGAGAATGAATGCTTTAAGGGGTGACAATGGGGTTTGGACTGCGTGACTGTGTTATGAGAGGCTGTCATTAGGATATTTCCAGTAAAAATGCCCGTGAAGATGCAGAGCGTTAGTACAAAAATGCGCGTGAGTGAGGGAAAAATTTGCTCGCACTCCGATACAAAGCTCGTACACCGATTCAACCCTCCATGCTCGTACACCGATTTTCTCGTATACCAAGTCGCTCGTAAACCGAGGTACCACTGTATATATATATATATATATATATATATATATATATATATATATATTACAAGAACATTCTTCTCTTTTACTTTAATACACTTTTACTTCTACTCCAGCTTATTATATTTTGGGATTCTGAATAATTGATAATCTGATAAATGTTATTCAGGTTTTGGTATGCAGGCCAGCCGGATGACCAGTATGTAAATGTGCTGAACTGGAATGATCTCCCTTGTTCCTATGGGATATATGGGATTTGTGAGAAGAAATAGGGTTCATTCCATCTGTTTGTGGTTTTACATATTTTATAGAATCATACATATTGTCAAGTCAAGTCACCTTTACTTATATAGGTTATAAGTATACAGATTGTACAGATTGTTACAGATTGTTACAGATTGTTTCAAAGCAGCTTTACAGTGCTCACATGAAAACATTATAAACAAAGTTTGTTTTGCTGAACGGCAGCCTTAAAAGAGCAGGCGAATTAATACAATTGATGAATATTAAGTGTTAAGTTTTGATTATTCATTGATTTGATTGATTGATAGTTTGATTATTATATTGATAATTCAAGTCTAATATTAATTCTAATTAGGTCCTATTGGAGATGGGTTCATGATCTACACAGGGGAGGGTTTAGTAGAGTCACGATCTCCGCAGACACATCAGGGCAGTGCTGTGCTCGTGTCCAGGTCCTTCATCTGATCTGGATACGGCCTGGATACGGCTCACGGTAACCTCAGAATAAACAGAGAATAATATCAGCGTAGATGCCATTCTTCTTCTGATGTATCGAGTACATCAGATGTTATGGGAATGTTCCCGGTTCCGGCTGACCTAAATTATGCAGCCTAACAATCATTTTACATGATTTGGATTCAAAATGTATGTATAATGTGTTATGTGTATGCCAGGTTGAAAATATGTGTTTTTAGTCTAGATTTAAACTGCCAGAGTGTGTCTGCTTCCCGAACTGTAATAGGAAGACTGTTCCAGAGTTTAGGAGCTAAATAGGAAAAAGATCGACCCCCAGCAGTTGACTTTGATATTCTAGGTATCATAAGCTGGTCAGTATGTTGGGATCGCAATAGACGTGAAGGACTATAATGTGTTAAGAGATCGCTCAAGTACTGTGGAGCTAAACCATTTAATGCTTTGTAAGTCATTAGCAAGATTTTAAAATGCATTTGGTGTTTAATAGGAAGCCAGTGCAGGTTTGACAGATCTGGGGAAATATGCTCATACTTCCTGGTTCTAGTAAGAACTCGAGCTGCTGAATTTTGGGCCAGCTGGAATTTGTTTATTAAGTAAAGCATTACAATAATAAATAACGTTTCTGTCACAAGCTCAGCCACGCCCACAGCACCAGACTCATTCACACGGTCTCAATCACCGGAATTCTGAACACCTGTCTCCCATTTCCAGCACTATATCTCCAGCCCTCACTCTGCACTCAGTGTCTGGTCTCGTCTCCCAAGCCTAGACTCCGTGTGAAATACTGCCAGATAGTGGCTTCTCCTTCCGTGTTTCCCTGGATCTTCTGTGTCTTCGACTGTGTTGTCCCTCGTCCATGTTCACCAGATAAGCCTTCTTGTTATTTCATCTGCTACCAGCCATCTACTGCTCTGTTTCATCTACTGTTTGCTACCGTGCCTTGCTATTAAATAAACGCTGCTACTCACGTCAGTGTTCCGCCTGTTTATCATGACAGAAGACCAGACCAACAGGCAAGCCGGAGCTGCAGTAGGCGATCCCTCTTCACCGTCACAGCAACCCATCACGGAACTTACCCAAGCCATTCACCATGTCATTCACTTGCTCACTGCCACATCATCTGCCTCTGCCAGTCCCATGGCCCGACCAGCGCCCTTCTCTGGCAGGACGGAGGAATGCAATGGGTTTCTCCTGCAGTGCTCTCTCTTCCTGGAAATGCAGGCTTGTATGTTTGACTCTGACCGCTCAAGGATCGCCTTCATAATTTCCCTATTATCCGGACGCGCCCTCAAGTGGGCCCAGGCGATCTGGGATTCTAATGGTCCGGTGACTCAAAACCTCACTGCTTTTACAAACCACTTTCGGGAAGTTTTTGGTCAATCAGCAAGCTCTCTCTCTGTTCACAATCAACTATTCCGATTACATCAAGGTAACCAGTCCATCCATGATTATTCAGTTTCTTTTAGAACTCTTGCTGCAGCCAGTGGGTGGAATGAGACAGCTTTACTTGCGGCATACCGTCAAGGGTTAAATCCTCAGCTCCGCATGCATCTCGCCATCTACGATGATAAGGTTGGGCTCGAAACCTTCATACAACATTCCATCCACGTTTCACAAAATCTGCAAGCCTGCCAATCTGTTCCAGCCCCGTTGCATTCCCCGTCTCTGTCACGAGCCCTGATCCCTCCAGCACCAGAGCCTATGCAATTGGCTTCATACAGACTAACACCTGCTGAAAGGCCCCAACCCACTACTGTCAAAGAACTCCAACGATTCCTCGGCTTCGCCAATTTCTACCGTCGTTTCATCAAGAATTTCAGTACCATCGCCTCACCTCTCTACTCCGGAAAGGGCCCAAGTCTCTGTCCTGGGATGAGAACTCCACCAAGGCATTTAAGTTCATCAAATCAGCCTTTTGTACAGCTCCTGCCCTGGTCCACCCAGATCCTGACCTTCCCTTCGTTGTCGAGGTAGACGCATCCAGCACCGGGGTAGGAGCTGTACTCTCCCAGCGGCAGGGTGAGCCTCCTAAACTCCATCCATGCGCCTACTACTCCAAAAAGCTAACCCCGGCGGAACGAAACTATGACATCGGGAACCGCGAGTTGCTGGCTATCAAACTCGCCCTAGAAGAATGGAGACACTGGCTGGAGGGAGCAGTACATCCATTTCAAGACATCACAGATCACCGCAACCTGGAATATCTTCGTGATGCCAAGAGACTGAACACCCGTCAAGCCCGGTGGGCCCTCTTCTTCACACGTTTCAATTTCACTGTCACATATCGTCCAGGAGACAAGAATCAGAAGGCTGATGCCTTGTCCAGACAGTTTACTCCAGAACCCACATCTCCACCACCTGAGACCATCCTCCCTCCAGCCATGGTTATAAGTCCCATTCAATGGACCCTAGACCAGCAGATCTTCGAAGCAACACGCGAGGAACCAGCTCCGCCGGGGGGTCCTGAGGGTCGGGTTTACGTTCCCACCAGTCTCCGACCGACCCTCATGGACCAAGCACACTCATCTCCGGGCTCTGGACACCCAGGCAGCCAACGAACCCTCTCGCTCCTGCAAGAACGTTATTGGTGGCCCGGTATGTCTCTGGATATCTCCCGCCACGTACAAGGTTGCTCAGTCTGTGCCACATCCAAAACGTCCCGTCACCTCCCCGAAGGCAAGTTTCTACCTCTACCCATTCCCCGACGACCCTGGTCTCATCTTGGTGTCGACTTCATGACCGATCTACCACCTTCGGACGGCTATACCTGTATCTTGGTGGTGGTAGATCGGTTCTCTAAGGCCTGCAAGCTAATCCCCCTGAAAGGTTTGCCCACGGCTCTGGAGACGGCGGAGGCCCTCTTCCACCAAGTGTTCAGACACTTCGGCCTCCCCGAGGACATCGTCTCCGACCGTGGGCCGCAATTCATCTCAAGGGTCTGGAGAGCTTTCTTCAGGATGCTTGGTGTTTCAGTTAGCCTCAGCTCTGGGTTTCATCCACAGTCCAACGGCCAGACTGAGCGGAAGATCCAGGAGATCGGGAGGTATCTCAGGTCATACTGTGGTCGCCAGCAGGACAGCTGGAACCGATTCCTCCCCTGGGCAGAATATGCACAAAACTCACTCAGACAAGACACCACCCATCTCACTCCGTTTCAATGTATATTTGGATATCAACCACCTCTGTTTCCTTGGTCAGGAGAACCTTCAGATGTTCCAGCTGTCCACCACTGGTTTCAAGAGAGCGAGAGGGTATGGGACTCGGCACACATCCACCTGCAACGGGCAGTGCGTAGGCAAAAGAACCAAGCGGACCGTCAACGACGCCCCACACCCAGGTATCAACCAGGAGAATTGGTCTGGCTGTCCACCAGGGATATACGCCTACGCCTGCCCAGTCGCAAGCTGAGTCCCTGCTTCATTGGACCATTCAAGATCGAGAGGCAGATCAATGATGTCACATACCGCTTGCAACTTCCCTCCCACTACCGTATCTCACCATCCTTTCACGTATCCCTTCTCAAACCCTACACTAAACCACTCTTCCCTTCTTCCACAGAGTCTGGTGCCGAAGCTGTACCGCCTCCCCCCGTGGACCCGGCGGACCAGAACATCTATGCAGTCAATACCATCCTCGACTCCCGACGGCGAGGCGGCCGACTGGAATATCTTGTGGACTGGGAAGGATTCGGCCCCGAGGAGCGGTCCTGGGTACCCTGTGATGACATCCTCGATCCCACACTACTTGATGAATTTCATGCCAATCACCCCAACCGCCCAGCACCTCGGGGCCGAGGTCGTCCTCGCCGTCGTCCGCCGCGGTCCGCAGGAGCTGCCCGTGGGGAGGGGGGTACTGTCACAAGCTCAGCCACGCCCACAGCACCAGACTCATTCACACTGTCTCAATCACCGGAATTCTGAACACCTGTCTCCCATTTCCAGCACTATATCTCCAGCCCTCACTCTGCACTCAGTGTCTGGTCTCGTCTCCCAAGCCTAGACTCCGTGTGAAATACTGCCAGATAGTGGCTTCTCCTTCCGTGTTTCCCTGGATCTTCTGTGTCTTCGACTGTGTTGTCCCTCGTCCATGTTCACCAGATAAGCCTTCTTGTTATTTCATCTGCTACCAGCCATCTACTGCTCTGTTTCATCTACTGTTTGCTACCGTGCCTTGCTATTAAATAAACGCTGCTACTCACGTCAGTGTTCCGCCTGTTTATCATGACAGTTTCCACATTTGTCTTTGTGAGCATATGTCGCAATTTAGATATATTTTTAAGATGGAAGAATGCCGTTTTACAGATGCTAGAAACATGGCTTTCAAATGAAAGATTGGTATCAAAGAGCACACCCAGGTTTCTAACTGACGACGAAGACTTGACAGAGCAGCCATCGAGTGTTAGGCAGCAGTCTAGATTATTACGTCCAGAACTTTTTGGTTTAATAATTAGAATCTCTGTTTTTTTTTCAGAATTAAGCAGTAGAAAGTTATTAGTCATCCAATTCTTTATATCAGTTTTGCATTCTGTTAATCTAGTGAATTGGTATGTTTCATCAGGATGAGAAGAAATATAGAGCTGAGTATCATCAGCGTAACAGTGAAAGCTAATGCCATGCTTCCTAATAATTGCACCCAAAGGAAGCATGTACATTGTGAAAAGCAATGGTCCTAGTACTGAACCTTGAGGAACTCTGAACCCGTGATTGATATGACACCTCATTACTGCTACAAATTGATAATGGTCAGATAAGTGCGATTTGAACCAGGCTAATGCCACTCCACTAATGCCAACATAATTTTCAAGGTTATTCAGAAGGATTTCGTGGTCGATTGTATCAAATGCAGCACTAAGGTCCAGTAACACTAACAGAGAGATACAACCACGATCGGATGATAAAAGCAAATCATTTGTAACTCTAATAAGAGCAGTCTCAGTACTATGGTATGGTCTAAATCCAGATTGGAAATCCTCGTAGATGCTGTTTCTTTCTAGAAAGGAACATAGTTGTGAAGATATTGCCTTTTCTAGAATTTTTGACAAAAAAGATAGGTTTGATATCGGCCTGTAATTAACTAATTCTGTAGGATCAAGTTGTGTTTTTTTAATAAGCGGTTTAATTATGGCTAGTTTAAATGTTTTTGGTACGTATCCTAATGACAAAGATGAATTAACAATATTACAGTTTTTGTCAAATGCTAAAACACATTTCACAAACGTTTCCTCCATGTTCCCCAATGTCTAAACACAACACACTTTTCTAAAGCTACATAAAAACAACCACACCTTCTCACTTCAAAACTCAAACTTTCACACCAAAAGAGCAGCTCGGAAATTTCAAAATTGTAAACACTATACACATCATTACACACTACAGCAAAACTATTCAAAACACAATGCTCAATTTGTGAGAAGGTTCTTTGTTTCATAACTGCCAATGCATATTTTTAGAAACTTTACAGTAATGGATCTTCTTAGATCTCTGCAGAGGATTAGGCATTTAGATTTGAGTGTTTCATATGAAGAGTATAAATCTATAGTAAATTGTGCATGTACACTACTGTAACACAACTCAATGCAAAAACAGAATCTATTGCACGTAACAGTACTCATGAAAACATGATCAGGGTGTGGAGTTTTTTTATTTACTTTATTCACACCACAATCACACAACTACAATCATGTCGCTGAGCTGCATCAGGGCACATCCCCTCATCCACGTCACAGGCTAAAACTGTCTCTTGCCAGGCACCACGGGAAAAACTCCACTGGGATGTCAACACAGGCCAGCTCCATTGCCCTTAGGAGGTTCTCTCTAGTGTATGGTTGTCTGCCATAAACCTTCCATCTCCACGATGAGAAGAACTCCTCTATAGGGTTCAGGAAAGGGGAGTAGGATGGCAGACGTTTAAAAAGTGGTTACTGTTGGTGGTGAACCACTCTCTGATTTGATTTGTTCTGTGGAAGTGTACATTATCCCAAATGATCACATAAATGTGATGTGCGGGCCCAGGAGGATGTGGTTTAGCTCTTCTAGGAAGGTGAAGAGACGTTGGGTGTTGTAAGACCCAAGGACAGCATGCCGGTGGGCAAGCCCCTCCAAACCCATGGCCGCACAAAGAGGAATTGTGAACATGGATGTATATTTACTTGCACATACTCGTAACGTAGGTCTTTGTGTCGCACAGAGTTGCGCTCAAAGGGAACCCTATAGACCTGTTTAATCTGCATCTTTTGCCGCCGGAGAATTCTGTGTATTGTGGCCAAGCTGACATCAATGCTCTGTAAGTTGACATTATCGGCAATGACTTTGTCTCTGATCTCCCGGAGTCTGATGAACCATATCCACAATGAGGGTTTCTTGTGTCGCTGTAAATATGGCAACCTTCCCACCTCTATGTGGCATTCTTTCAACTCTAAAGAAAGAAACATGCGTTGTCAATTGACATGTTTTACAATACAGTAACAACTGATTTGACACCAATAGACTTCTTTCACGGGCTTGTAAAATTGTATTGAGAGCTGGAGATGAGGTGGGCCTGAGGACAGCAAGGGCCAACCTGTCACGCGGCATCAGGAAGGCTAAGAGGCAGTATTCCAGGAGGATAGCCCATCGTTTCAGCGACAGCAGAGACACAAGGAGGTCACAAGGAGCAACAGCAGAGACCCTCACGGACTACAAACCCCCTGCACGGACGTGTGACAGCTCCACACCCCTTCTAAATGAGCTGAACACTTTCTTCTCTCGCTTTGAGGCACACAACAGCACCACTGCACAGAAGTCACCACCTCCTCCCGATGACCAGATGTTGTCACTGCCCAGGGACAGCGTGAGAAGATCCTTCAGCAGGGTCAACGCACGCAAAGCTCCAGGTCCTGACAACATTCCTGGACGTGTATTGAGGGACTGTGCAGAGGAACTCACCGATGTCTTCACAGACATCTTTAACATCTCGCTGAGTCAAGCTGTTGTCCCCACCTGCTTCAAAGCAACCACCATCATCCCAGTCCCAAAGAATTCATCCCCATCCTGCTTCAATGACTACCGCCCAGTCGCACTTACCCCTATCCTTATGAAGTGCTTTGAGCGGCTAGTCATGCAACACATCAAATCTGTCCTCCCCCCCTCCCTGGACCCCTACCAATTTGCATACCGGTCAAAACGCTCGACCGATGACGCCATCACCACTGCCGTCCACTCAGCACTCACACACATGGACAATAAAGTCACTTATGTCAGAATGCTGTTCATAGACTTTAGTTCAGCATTCAATACAATCATCCCCCAACAGCTCACCCAAAAACTGTCTCAGCTGGGACTCAGCACTTCACTGTGCAACTGGTTGCTGGACTTCCTGACGGGAAGACCTCAGGCAGTACGGGTCGGCAGCAACACTTTCAGCACCATCATCATGAACACTGGAACCCCTCAAGGTTGTGTGTTGAGCCCACACCTCTTCACTTTGCTTACACATGACTGCACACCCATACACAACAGCAATTTAATAATCAAATTTGCGGACGACACGACTGTAGTTGGTCTCATTAGCAACGGCGATGAGACAAACTTCAGGAGTGAGGTGAGCCACCTGGTCAGGTGGTGCGGCGACAACAATCTCTCTCTGAACGTGGAGAAGATGAAGGAGATTGTTGTTGACTTCAGAAGAATGCACACCCAGCACCCTCCTCTGACTATCAACGGTGCGACCGTGGAAAGGGTGAGGAGTACCAAATTTCTGGGTGTTCATATCACAGAAGACCTCTCCTGGACCACCAACACCACAGCACTGATTAAGAAATCGCAGCAGCGACTATACTTCCTCCGTAAGCTGAGAAGAGCCGGAGCCTCAGCCCCCATCATGCGCACCTTCTACAGAGGCACCATCGAGAGCATTCTGACCAGCTGTATCACTGTGTGGTACGGCGCCTGCAACACATCCTGCCGCAAGGTGCTGCAGCGCATAGTGAGAGCAGCTGAGAAGTCTCTCCCACCCCTCCAGGACATCTATAACACCCGCCTCTCCCGAAAAGCCCTTGCTATTGCTAGGGACCCCACACACCCATCGCACAGTCTCTTCAGTCTGCTGCCATCAGGGAGGAGACTACGCAGTCTCCAGGCACGGACCAACAGACTGAAGGACAGCTTCATTCCCCAAGCTGTTAGGGCACTGAACTCTCTCCCGACTCTGCCACCTCTCCCCTCTTCTGCCCCACGGTCCTGATCTCTGAATCCTCTGACTCTTCAGAAAACTGTGCACTCTGAACTTGCTTTTATATACATGTGGTCACAGCAATAGCAACAAGTGTCTTCAATTTTGAGTCGTCGTGTGTAATGAATGGCGGCAGGTTTGTTCATTGTGTTCAAATATTGCTGACTGTGGCAAGCATTTTGCATCACATGAGCTTTCATTTGAGAAGATGAGAAGAGTTCTTTTGCAACTTTTGTTTTAGCAAGGAAAAATGTGTTTTGATTTATGAGAACGGATGATTGTGTTTTGTGAATTGTGTCTTCATGTGAAATGTGTTTATGATATTGGAAAATGATGGTTAGATTTAGTAAATGTGTTTAGACAACTAGTCATTTGGTTTAGAGGATTGACTTTTGTGTTTTAGCATTTGAGAAAAACTGTAAGAAGAGTATCTATGATTTCTGGAAGCATCTCTTTCAGAAGCTTATTTGGTATTGGGTCTAGCATACATGTTGTTGATTTTGATGATTTAACGAGTTTAGATAATTCTTCCTCCCCAATAGCAATGAAGGAGTGGAATTTTTCTTCAGGGACACTCAAATTTATTGTATTTTGTGATATTGTAGTAGACGGTTGCATGGTTATAATTTTCTCTCTAATATTATGAATTTTGTAAGTAAAGAAGTCCATGAATTCATTACTGCTGTGCTGTTTTAAAGCATCTGGGTTGAGGCTTTATTTCTTGTTAGTTTAGTCACTCTATCAAATAAATACCTAGGGTTGTATTTGTTTTCTTCTAAGAGGGTAAAGTAAGCAGATCTAGCTGATTTTAAGGCCTTTCTGAATGCAATAGAGCTGTCTTTCCATGAAATGCGAAAAACCTCAAGCTTAGTTTTTTTCCAGCTCCGCTCCATTTTTCTGGCTGCTCTCTTGAGGGCCCGTGTGTGTTCGTTGTACCACGGTGTTGGACTGTTTTCTTTAATCTTCTTTAAGCGCAACGGAGCAACAGTGTCTAAAGTACGGAAAAAGAGAAAGTTAATAGTTTCTGTTGCAACATCAAGTACTTCTAGGCTATCTGGGATGTTACGTAGATGAAACTGATCAGGAAGATTATTTATAAAGCTATATTTTGTGTTAGGAGTGATAGTTCTACTATATTTATAACAGGGGGTTAGCTTTTCGACTTTGGCTAAGGGTAATCTACACGCAACTAAGTAATGATCTGAGATGTCATCGCTCTGCTGCAGAATTTGAACAGTATGAACATTGGTCCCCTGCAACAATATTAGATCTAAAGTATGATTACGAGAATGAGTGGGTCCTGATACATGTTGTGTAACTCCAATAGAGTTTAAGATGTCTCTAAATTCCAATCCCAATGCGTCTTTTTCATTATCTACATGGATATTAAAATCACCGACAATTATGACTTTATCTGCAGACATTACTAAGTCTGAGAGAAATTCAGCAAATTCTTTGATAAAGTCTGTATGGTGCCCTGGTGGCCTGTATAGAATAGCCAGCACAAAAGTTAAACAGGAATTATTACTTGCACTAGACAATTTTACATTAAGGACCATCACTTCAAAATAATTATATTTCAAATTAGACCTTTGAGCAGTACTGATCGTGTTACTATAAATTACAGCAACACCTCCTCCTTTACCTTTCAGACGAGGCTCATGTTTATAACAGTAATCTTGAGGGGTGGACACATTTAAAGTAATGTAATCGTCTGGTTTTAGCCAGGTTTCTGTCAAACACAGCACATCTAGTTTATGATGATCATATAATTTACAATAAGTGCTTTTGAGGAAAGGGATTGTATATTCAGTAACACAAGCGTTATCATTTGTTAATTTGTGTTATATCCATTCTTAGTTGTTTGTAAATCAATTAAATTTTTACCCTTAAAAGGGTTTGAGAATTTTTTGTATTTGCTAATTCGGGGAACAGATCAGTCTCTATAGGATGATATCTAGGTGAAAGAGTCTCTATGTGTTGTAATTTATCTGACCTCTGTGACGTGAGACAGCTAGCATACGGTCGGTTTAGCCAGTTTGTCTGCTTCCTGACCTGGACCCCAGTTAGTCTAGGTTTAGCTCTAAGACTATGTGCCAAATTACTAGAGAGAAGAGCGGCACCATCCCAGGTGGGATGAATACCATCTCTTTTCAACATATCTGATCTGCCCCAAAAAACTTTTCCAATTGTCTATGAACCCTATGTTATTCTGCGGGCACCACTTAGACATCCAGCCATTGAGTGAGGATAATCTGCTAAGCATCTGATCACTCCTGCGCATAGGAAGAGGGCCAGAGCAAATTACAGTGCCTGACATCGCACTTGCGAGTTCACACACCTCTTTAATATTAGTTTTAGCGACTGGCGAAGTCGGACATCATTAGCGCCGACGTGAATAACAATCTTAGAATATTTATGATTAGCCTTAGCCAGCACTTTTAAATTTGCTTTGACGTCAGGCGCTCTGGCTCCCGGCAAACATGTGACTATGGTGGCTGGTGTCTCTATTTTCACAATCCAAGTATTAGAATCGTCAATTACTAGGGCACTTTCAACAGGTTTCTCAGTGGGTGCGTCACTGAGTGGGGAGAACCTGTTTGATGTTCTGATCGGAATGGAACAGTGGTTTTTTGACCCACGATTATGCCGTCTCACAGTCACCCAGTGTCCCTGCTGCACGGGCTCTACAGCCGGAACCGAACAATGTACAGGGTTTGCTAAGCTAATCACATCCAAAGCAGTATCTAAAGCCCTTGCACTCTTACTATCCTCGATTAAAGTTTGGATGCGTGTCTCTAATTCTGAGATCTTCTCTATCAGCCTGACTATGTCCCTACATTTATCACATATTAAGCCTTTGCTGCTGACAGAGACAGAAAGAGTATGCATGAAGCAGGCAGTACATGTAACAATTATAAAAGATGACATGACTCAACGTGTGTGTTGATCCAATTCACCAGTTGTTTGATGATGATGTGTTTTACTGAAAGTATTAATTAGAATGTTTAATACCATTCACATGTTCTGTATAATTGAACTGCACGGTTAGCAATAATGGGTGCTTCTCATTTCTTTATATGTGCATCCTCGTTTCCTTTCCTCATAACTCCGCTCCAAGCACTTATGAGAGGATAGAAGGAAACACCTTTGTAAACTCTCATGAATCCTCCGGAAGCTTCCTCATGGTGCAGTTCGAGGATTCAGATGCTCTTCATGATGGCTGAGTTCCACTGGTTTCCAGGTCATGAGCTGGAGGAGCGAGGAAACCGTCTCAGGTTACTTACGTAGCCCTAGTTCCCTTAGAGGGAACGAGACACTGCGTCGAAAACGCATATGGGAACGCATTAGTGTGATTGTCTCTTGAAGCGCAATTGAAACCAGGTGTGCGAGTGCACGTAGCCGAGGGTGACGTCATGAGCCAGTGGCATATCAGCACGCAGCACACTAGCAGCCGCAGCTTGACCAGTGTCTGAAACAGCCGGCGTGCGATGGAGCTGAGGCTACGAGACACAGTGTCTCTTTCCCTCTAAGGGAACTAGGGTTACATAAGTAACCTGAGACGTTCCCTGTCAAGGGAACTCAACACTGCGTCGAAAACGCATCTGGGAACGAGAATACCCACGCCGCCTCAGCGAACGGAGTACACCAAGCTAACGTAGCTCACTACGAAAGGGCCAATGTTCCGAAAGCGGGGTTAAGGTCTAACTGGTAGAACCTAATAAAGGTATGCGGTGAGGACCAGCCAGGGGAGGGACCAGCCAGGGGAGCCCCTGCGCAAAAAGCTAGCCATGCTCCGAGTAGAATGGACGCGGATATGCAGAGGACACTGCTTACCCGCCAACTCGTAAGCCAGTGAGATAGCCTCAACTATCCACCTGCTTAAAGTAGGTTTAGATGCTGGAGCTCCCTTAGGAGCCCCGAAGTATACAAAAAGTTGGTCCGACCTACGCCATGAAACCGCTCTGCTCGCACTGGACAGACCTTGCTCTTGGACTCCTGGTCATGATCATCATAGGGGGGAGGATATAAGGCCTGTAGTACAATGTGACGAGCTGGGCTCGACAGGAAATTCGGAACGTACCCTGGTCTGGGAGAGAGAAGAGCTTTCACCAGACCAGGAGCAAACAGGAGATGGCCAAGAGGAACACCGTCTTAAGAGTAAGGAACTTGTCCGAGATGTCCTCAAGTGGCTCAAAGGGTTCCTGGGACAAGGCTTGGAGAACCAAGGATAAGTCCCAGGATGGAACCCGTGAACGTACCACAGGCCTCAGCCGCAAGGTGCCACGGAGGAAACGAGCTACTAGGGGGTCCCGACCTAAAGAGGTACCCTCCAGGGGTGCGTGGTAAGCCGCAATGGCAGCCACGTACACCCTAAGCGTGGAGGGGGACAGCCCGGCAGCGAATTTGTGATGTAGGAACTCCAGGACGATACCGACATGGCAGGTCACAGGGTCTACATGTTTGTTGCTGCACTAGGAAGTGAAGATAGACCACTTCTAAGCGTAGAGTTTCCTCATGGACGGGGCTCTAGAGTGGAGAATGGTCTCAACGACCTCAGTCGAGAGACCTGAGTCTATAAGTCGGGCCCCCTCAGAGGCCAGACCCACAGATTCCACAGTTCCAGGCGAAGATGAAGAATCCTGCCCTGAGCCTGAGACAGAAGGTCCACTCTGATGGGAATCCTCCAAGGAGCGCCGTCTAAGAGAGACACTAAGTCCGGAAACCACACCCTGCCCGGTCACCGCGGGGCAACTAAGGTGAGACGGACCCTGTCCTGGCGAACTTTCTCTAGAACCCCAGGGAGCAGAGCTACCGGGGGAAATGCGTACAGGGGTAGCCTCGGCCACTCCTGTTGCATCGCGTCCAGCCCTAGAGAGGCTGGGGGAAAGAGGGAGTACCACAGAGGGCAGTGAGTCGCCTCGTGGGACGCAAAGAGGTCCACCTGAGCCCGACCAAATCTCTCCCATATTTGCTCCACCACCTCGGTGTGAAGCATCCATTCCCCGGGCCTCGGCCCCTGTCTCGACAGGTAGTCTGTTCCCGTGTTCTGGGATCCCGGAATGTAAACAGTCCGAAGGGAGCAAAGTTTGTTCCGAGTCCAGAGGAGGATCCGCGCAGCCAGCTTGCAAGCCGAAGAGAGCGGAGACCCCCCTGATGGTTTATGTAGGACACCACCGCCATGTTGTCGGACTGGACTAACACATGGTGGCCCCGGAGGTCTGGGAGAAAGGCCTGAAGTGCCTTCCAAACAGCCAACATCTCTAATGCATTGATATGCAGAGAGAGGCAGACCTCGTTCCATAAACCCTGAGCTGAGCGGTCCCTCAGAACCGGCCCCCAACCCGAGCAGGAGGCGTCTGTTGACAGCATGACGCGGTGACAGATTGGTCCCAGTACGGGTCCTTGGGCAAGAAACCAGGGACTCTTCCACTGGCTCAAGGCTCGCAGGCAGCGCCTTGAAACCTTGATCAGGCGGGAAGGATTCCCTCTCGGGGAAAACCCCCTGGTCTTGAGCCACCACTGCAGACATCTCATGTGGAGCAGACCCAGCGGTATTACGCAAGAGGCTGCTGCCATGAGCCCCAGAACTCTCTGGAAGTGTCTGACAGTGATCAGCTGACCTAGCTTTATGTCGTTGACTGAAGATAGGTTTGAGGTGATGCGCACGGGGGAGAGCCGTGCTGACATCGACACAGAATCCCATACAACGCCCAGGAAAATAGTGCTCTGCCTCGGCCCGAGCACACTCTTTTGGGCGTTCAGTCTTAGCCCGAGCTCCTGCATATGTGCGAGAACAACATCTCGATGTTGGACCGCTAATTCTTGAGACTGGGCCAAAATGAGCCAGTCGTTGATGTAATTCAAGATCCGGATCCCTCGGGATCGGAGCGGAGCTAGAGCTGCATCCACGCACTTGGTGAACGTGCGAGGAGACAAAGCCAGGCCGAACGGAAGAACCCGATACTGATAAGCCTTCCCCCCGAAGGCGAATCTGAGGATCTTCCGATGCTGAGTAAGGATGGAGACGTGGAAATACGCGTCCTTGAGATCTATCGAGACAAACCAGTCCTCGGACCTGATTTGAGCTACGATCTGCTTCAGAGTTAACATTCTGAATTTCAGTAGCCTGACGGAATCGTTCAGAGTGCGAAGATCTAGAATAGGGCGTAAGCCTCCACCCTTCTTGGGAACTATGAAGTACCGGCTGTAGAAACCCGATTCTCTGGCTGAGAGAGGTACATACTCTATGGCCTCTTTCCTCAGCAGTGAGTCGACTTCTTGTTCCATGACCAGAGCCTGCTCGGGGTTCACCACTGTTGGCAATAACCCCGCAAAGCCGGGTGGACGAGCCCGGAACTGAATAGCGTATCCTTCTGATACGTTACGCAGGACCCACCGAGAAATACCTGGGAGGCGCTGCCACGTCGCCAGGAAATCTACTAGGGGTATCAGCCTCTCGAGGCCGACCTCTGGACATAAATATTTTGCCACCCCGGGGCCCCGGCCGAAACCAGAGAGCAGCTCCTCGAATGCGGGAGAAACCGATGGCGGCTAGGCTTCCTCCACAACTACACTGACCACATCCACCTCCAGCTCCTCAGAACTGGAGAGGTTGAGCAGTACGTCATCACCCAGGTCGGAAGTAATCACCGCATGGTGCGCTTCCGCGTTCTGAGTGAGAACAGACTCAGCAGGTAAAGGAGTAGAAAAGGCATCGCCCGTCTCCATCCCCGCTGCTAAATCTAGCTGCGATCCCCACGAGTGCAGCCGCCGCTGAGCCTCAGCCACAGCGGGACCGGACCCACGAGGACCGCGTACTTGAGCTATCTCCTCAAAGACAAGGAGATAGCTTGTCAAGAGTAAATCTACAGAGTAAATCTAAGAGTAAATTTAAGAGTAAGTCTACAGTAAATGATCAATTTTTTTTGTTTTTTTTTTTTAGTTTCTAGAACTTGTGTAAATGAACTAAAATGTCAGAAGAACACACTGTTCCTGTTTCTGCAATTAGATTTTCCAGTGCTGGTCCAGATGAGGAAAAAAAAAAAAAAAACAGATCGGTGCCGACATTTGCCCTCTGTGTCTAAAGACAACAGCCCAAGTCCTTTGTTTGAATCTTTTCCTGCACTTACAAAATTAAACTAAGACAATATCATTACACTGTGTGGAAACTGATTGCCTTAAATATCTTATATTGTTTTTTTGTTTGTTTTTTTTTTACTCATAATTGAACATCATTAATAACAAAAATTGTTTGAAACTAAACCATACAGTTGCATTTGACAGTTACTTTAAAATATTGCTCTGGGGAACAACAACAAGAACTGAATAAAGAGAAACAAGAACTACAAGTGAGTTCAGCCACAGCTTTAGATGAAATCAACAGAAGATAAAAGAAGACATTAAATGTCTCCAGATCTCAGCAGAGGATTCAACAACTCCACAAACAGCTTTACCAGCTTCACACATTAATAACCAATGACACTTTATTCCTGTCACACGTCTACAGAAACTCTTATTGACAATTAACAGAGATTTAGATTATGATGATTATGACGATGATCTGTGTTTGCTTTAGTTGACTTCAACAGCTTGATTATGTCCCAAAACGATATAAATTGTTTAGAGAGGAAAATCTTGGAAGAATTTGCCTCAGAACAAGATAAGGACTACAGTTTCAGTTTGATTTTGAAACATCAACTATCATATGACTTGATTTAAAAAAAAAAAAAAAAAAAAAATATATATATATATATATATATATATGAAAAAATATCAAATAGCAGCAGCTTTCGGGGAGTGGGTTTGAATGGAGAGTGGCTTAGAGTCATTAGTATTGCATAAAAGAAACAAAAGAAAAACATGAGGAATTGTTATGAATATGAGCTCTGCGCTCCTCTTCCTGGCCACCAGAGGGAGCTCACACACATAAACTGACACTACACTACGCACTACATTTCCCATCATGCAGTACATTGGACTGATCACACACACCACCTGAAATCTATCATGAGTGTTTGTCCCGCCAGCTGTCATCAATCACATGAACTATGAAAGACTCCTTCACCCACAGCTCTGGGCGAAGTCTTGATTAGCTGTGGTTGTCAATTCTGAGCGTTTAGTCCTGTCTTGTTTATTCTGTTGCCGATTCTGCTGTTACCCGTTTGTGATCCTGTTCTGCCTGCCCTGATCTGTGCCTGGATTAACGTTTATGATTGATATCCGCTAGTGATGGGCAAATCGAGGCTTCATGAAACACTGAAACATTTGAATCAAATGTGCCGTATTGTTTCGAACCTTCGAAACTCTATACCGACACCCGTCTCCACGGTGACATCTAGTGGTCAATTGCACATGTTGTCTGCAACTTTGACAACAATCCATTAAAAAAAATAAAAATGTTGTGTTTGTGATAATGTGGCGAGTTTTTAAACACTATATATTTTCCTCACTATGTAACTATAATATATAGCAATAATAATTAGGTTAAGTAGCATCTTTTACATGGAGCCTCCATTTCTATCTATTCTATTAATGTCTCTCTCTCATATATATATATATATATATATATATATATATATATATATATATATGTGTGTGTGTAGATCTATATCTATTAATCTATATATTTATGAAATTCTATATGTCTAACTGCTGTGCTATCTGTCAATATCTAACTAAGCCTATATGAATGTGTCACTATATATATATCTATCTATCTATCTGTCACTGTGTGTAGTATATCAGTAAATATGTTTAATTTTAATGTAGCCTAAATATAACTAACCAAATCGCACAATAAATGTCACTATATCATAAACGCTATATCAAAATCTTTCTCCTCTCACAAAAACCCACGAGGTGAAGGTGCATTAACTCCTCTTTTAAACTTTGTTTGAGTTGAGACAGATGTGCGATTGTGTGGTTTGTTCCCGCCCCTGTCAATCAAACTCAGACTCGGCAAGCACCGCCTATCGAAACACTTGTGAAACGCGCAGACGATTCGTTTAGCCAAAAGTCACGTGACATTGTTGTTTTGAATCATAGTTTCGATTCAGTGTTTCGAAACATCTACGCTTCGGGGTCTCGACACTGTGTCGAAACGCAGGTTTCGAGTAAGCCATCCCTAATATCTGCCTGTCTTGACCACCGCCTATACCTCGATCCTGATTCCGTCTGCCTGCCTTTGTGATCCCTGCCTGTTTTACGACCATTCTTAATAAAGACACTAGCGATTGGATCTCTGCCTTTGAGTCCCCTTTGTTACAGGAATGAAGGCAACAACTGCTTTTTGTGTTTAATTGTGTTATATTTTACTGATATTTACATTTGTTTAATTATATGAAATATTTAAGTGTGACAAACATGCAAAACTACAAAGTCAGGAAGGGAACGAACACTTTTTCACACCTCTGTTTCTACCTTAAGGTGACTGCTGTTTTGTCATAATTTTATTTTTGTTGTTTGGCCTCAGGGCATCATTTCATTTTACAATTCATTAAACTTTAGCGCAGGTTTCTCAGTAAAGGGCAGGTCTGTAGCATATAAATAAACAATACTCATTCTACCACAGTTCATTTATCAACACACACTGTTCTGCGACTGAAAAAATGGAATCCATTATCTGTTATATCAATGTTGATAAAAGTACAACAGCTACTGGACCTCCAACACCAAGCCACAAACAGTTTGAGAAAAAAGCTCAAAATTGCAGTAAGTATAAAGTTTTTTCTGAAGCAGAGATGAACGTTTATAAGGAGGAACTGAAAAATGTTACAGAAAATGTTGCTGAAAAGTTAAATCATTGTTCTTGATGAACAATACAATAATGTTTCTATATCAAATGCATGAGCTTTTTCCTTTTTTTTCTTCTTTTTCTTTTTTTTTTTACTTTTCATGCATATTTTCTGGTTTGCATATTAACATTTATTAATTTCGAATGATTGTCATTTAAAAAAAAAAACAATCAGAAGAATTCTTTAAAAAGTCAGAACTCTTTAATTTTTTCATGAAGTTAGATTTTTGGTGTTGTATATTGTAAATTATTGTATATTGTAATATATATATATATATATATATATATATATATATATATATATATATATATATATATATATTGATATATATATATATATTGTTATATATATATATATATATATATATATTGATATCTGTGTGTTTTCTCTGTGTTTGTTGTTGTCGTTGTGTTTGTCGTTGTGTTTGTCATCGGTGTTTGATGTTGATGACAGTGTGTCTCGGGATCATCTGTGTTCTTCTGCTGGTTGACAGCAGTATAGGTGTATTGCAGTACATCATGAGCAGAGATCTGTTAGAGAGTAACAAGAACTCAGTTGAAGAGTTCAGTCAAACTACCGACATCTTACAGGACAATTACACTGATCTGACGACTGAACCAGACCAACTGAGTCAGAAGAAACTGGAGTTAGAAAACAAAGTCAGTTCTCTGAGTGAGGAACTGCAGAAAGCTTATGGAAAAGGTTAGTAGAGAACTGTTTTTGTTATCTTTCTTTCTTTTATGTATAAATAAAACAAATAAAAAAATGTGTTTCTGTTAGGATGGAGTTCAGGTTGGTTTTTCATATCCAATGCGTCAAAGAGCTGGTCTGAGAGCAGGAAGTTCTGCAGGGATCGAGGAGCTGATCTGGTCATTATCAACTCTGAAGAGAAGCAGGTGAGTTTGCATATATTTCTATTTTTTTTTTTATTTCAGATGATTTTGATTAAAAAACAAGCATTCAGAAGAACACTTTAAAAAGCATTTTCAATTCATATGAGAAATCACTTATTCCTGTTTTTATCCACACACAGAAGTTCATAACGTCTTTAGTTATGTGGACGGAGAATATGTATGCAGGAGGAGAGTGGATTGGTTTGACTGACAAAGCGCAGGAGAGCAAGATGAAATGGGTGGATAATTCAACACTGATTCAAGGGTAAGTGATAAAAGCACTGCATATTTATTTATTTAATATTTGCATTTTGTTTGCATTTGCAATTTGCATTTGCATATTTGCAAGTTCATCACAATCATCATGAAATATCTGAAAACACGCTTGCTTCACAACCACAAACAAAGCAACTTCATTTAAATAAATTATACTGACAGAAAATTTTTATTCACTACACTTTTACTTCTACTCCAGCTTATTATATTTAGGTTTTCTGAAAAACTGAAAATTTGACATGTTATTCAGGTTTTGGTTGGCAGGCGAGTCGAATGATGACAAAGGATCAGAGGACTGTGTTGAACTGATTCCTTGATTAACTGTCCTAAACTGGAATGACATCCCTTGTTCCATTGTAAGAAAAGGCATTTGTGAGAAATAGAGTTCATCTCATCTGTTTATGGCTTTACTTCTATTATTCTATAGAATCATATATATTGAGATCACATAATTTCTGATTAAAGTTTATAACTTTTAAACAGTCTTTAACTTTCATATATCATGTTTGTGTTATTCTGTATAAAATTGTTTCAATCAGAGGAAAAATGTAATTATTATTTTTTTATTGCTTTATTAAACTAGCAACTTCCAGTTTCTCATTGGATGAACTGGGACACCAAAACGGTTACAATGTGTTCATAATTTCCTCCAGCACAAGCAGTTCAATGTCAATATGAATTTATTTCATGCTGTCCACATATATTATAATAGGTCTAAAGTGACCCAGATTAACCTAATTCACCCAATTATTGTGATATTAAGTGTGTGTGAAACTGCTTTTGCTTTTAATTACTTTCACTTTTGAATAAAATAGACATTTACCATTCGTAACATAATAAACCCACAGCATTTAGTTTTTATTTCATTCCTCTTTATCTTCTCTCTTGCACTTGATACGTGACCTTGGAGAGTAACACTGATTCTCTGTTGGGTTTATTTATATAATGAAGGCGTTGAGCGTTATTGCTGACACCTGCTGTTAACAAGCAGAATCACTGAAGGACAGAGGAAGAATGTCATGAGTTGATGCCAGTGGATGCCAGAGAAGATGTATATTCTGTAACCTGTGTGTGCATCAGCAAATATTACATTTATTAAACCTAACTCTTGAATATTAGTTTAGTATAATTGTTTATAGTTGGGTATTCATGACACATTGTTTTTAATAACACATATAAACAACAATAATTGTCTTTCCATGATGAGACACACTTCCCAGTAGCTGTTCCTAAACTTGAGAACTACAAATGAAGTTCCTCTAAACCTGCTTTACACATACTTAATATTACAAGCTCTGTTCTCATTTCTTTATGTGTGCATCCCCGTTTCCTTTCATCATAACTCCGCTCCAAGCACTTATGATAGGATAGAAGGAAAAAAGTAAAAAAAAAAAATGCTTAAATTGCTTTCAGTGAATTTCATTATTTGTCCTATAAATCTTCATCACTGTCTGCTCTTCTTTGGTGTTTATAGCATTGCTCTCAGCTTTTTACTTTTACTGTTACTGTTTTCAGTATCAGTAGTATAGTAATACCACACAACTTCAAGGTTCAATTTCCGTGGCCTCAGTGCATTTCAGAATTTTTTTAAATTATTTATCGAAAAATAAAAATTAAAAAAAATATTGCCAAATCGGCAACCGTATTGCAGAAAGCAGCGTTGCAGAAACAATCCAGACAAAGAGAGAAACTCTCTCAGAGGCTTTGTACACACGGCACTCAGAAAAGACACCTGATTGATTTCACGCTAGATCGACCAATGACAGCACGAGTGGATGCATCCCTTGAGCTGATTGGCTGTAATGTCAGACTGTAGCAATGGTTCAAATGGGGGGTGACACAAAGAATTGAGTACCAAACCCAAATCCCATGTCGAGCTCTGCACGGCCCTTGGAGGACACAGGCGATTAGCTCCTTTCAGAAAAGCAACAATCAGACGATCAGACCCAAGTGAAGACTCACTAAACTCGGATCGGTGAGCTGCTAAAGCTGCCACATATACCTTTAGCGTTGATGTAGACCGCCCAAGTTCCAAAAGATATTGCAGAAAATCCAAAACGCATCCCACTGAGCAGTGTAGTGGATCAACATCACAGCTAGAACACCAGTCAGAGAACACCTTCCACTTACTAGCATACAACTTTCAAGTGGATGCTGCGCGTGTATTCAAAACAGTGTTCCTGGCCCTCTCCGAACACTCCAAAGAGGCTTGGAGGGCCCAATGGCCACACCCACAGTTTCAGTCTCTCTGGATGTGGGTGCCAAAGACTTCCTTCTAGTTGACTCAGGAGGTCTGGTCTGTTGGGCGGACGACAAGGTGGTCCTGTCATCAGTGAAAACAGAGTCTGAAACCATGGCCTCGCTGGCCAATGTGGAGCCACTAACAGCAGATGGTGGCCGCAGTCGCGCACTCGGCACAGAGTCGTCCAAACCAATGGTAATGGGTAGAGAGTCACATCTGGCCAGGCGTGAGCTAACGCATCCAGACCCAGAGGTCCTGGGTCGTCCATCAGGGAAAACCAGTGAAGGCAGTGAGATGTCCGACTGTATGCGAACACATCTACCGCCGCGGTCCCATACGATCTCCATACTATCTGCACCACTTCCGGGTGCAGCATCCGATCTCCCTGCAACACTCTGCCCTGTGACAGAGCGTCCGCTGTCTGATTGAGTCGGCCGGGTAGATATACTGCTCGGATGGACAGCAGGTTGGCCTGGGCCCAAAGAAGCAGATTGTGAGCCACCTGAAGTGCACTCTGTGACCTTGTGCCTCCCTGATGGTTGATATAAAAAACGGTCACCTTGTTGTCTGTGCGCACCAAAACATGTTTTCCTCTGAGAACAGTTTGGAAGTGAAGAAGGGTAAGAAACACTGCTGTCAACTTCAGGACATTGATGTGTGCTGTGCGCAGGAACCCACTCCAAGTGCCATTCACTCCCCTCTTGCGCCAAACTCCTACCCATCCAAGAAGCCTGGCATCTGTCCAGCTGATCGACTGCACTGGGACAAGCTTGCATTTGTCCCAATTTACTGCAAATTCCCATAGCCGCAACATGGTCCGACAGAACATGTGACCGCATGTTACGTGGATGTAATGACTGTGCTATGTGTGCTTGCTAAACTGCATTCTGTAATCTTGGTGTATGTTTTTGGCGCTGCATATATGGCGCCCTGGTGTTTGAGTTTTTTTCAGTGATTTTTTCAGCCAGAGCCAGACCAAACGGAAGAACCCTGAACTGAAAAATTTGGTCCATGAATGCAATCCGAAGGAATCGCCTGTGTTCTGGAACAATCGGAACGTGAAAATAGGCGTCCTTCAAATCTATCGTTATGAACCAATCTCGTGGCATAACGGCCTGCAATACATCGGTTGTGCGAAGCATTCGAAATGGCAAAATTTCTTAGGTCTAATATCAGTCGAAACCCGCCGTCTTTCTTTGCAACCAGAAAATAAATGGAAAAAAAAATCCCCCGGGATGAACTTGAGGGTTATTATTATTACAAAAACATGCCCAGGTACCAATGGCAGCCGTCTCAAATTATTTTGACAAACCTCTGGCAAGGAGGATTGGGCCAACCACACTTGCCGTCGAGCTTGCACAAGAGTCCCTAAAGCTGTTCCACAGTGGTTAGCGATAACACCCATGGCCTGCAGTGCAAGTTCAGTTAGGTCCACCACTAGTGGGTCAGATGAAGCTTCACTCAGAGAGGAGTGTAAGGCCACAAGCATATGCGCCAAGGAGTTAGAAACACGGCCGAGGCTTGCTGTGGAATTGTATGCCCGAGACAGTAGTTTGTCACTACGTCTGCACTCAACATTGGGACAGCGCACGTTTCCACAAAGTGAATCATCAGGAGACACAATGAGTGCAGCTACACTAGATTATATATAGGTGGCATGCTACCAAGTCCCACTGCTTCTGGGTCCTGCATCACAGCCAGTGTGCGGGCTAACTGATCCGGACGAATAGCCTTTGATGAATTTTGCAGTGCAGACACCAACACTGATGTAAAGTCATTGCACTGAGGCATTGTAAAGGATGCTTTTTGTGCCCAGCGTAGAAAAAACAGTCTCAGAGCCCACTGCTGCTTGGGGGGATCCAGATTAATGCGTGCCAGCATTGCTTTTAATGTTCCTTCCAGTGATGTAACAACTGACTGCCATAGTGATCGGCAGGCAAATTTTCCTCAGCACCTGAGGCTGCTGGAGTAGTTTCAAAAAGTGAGTCAGAGGCAGCCACTGACATCACATCTATCTCCTGTGCCATATGCATGATTGGCAATGAAGCGATAGCTGATTTAAGCCGCGCTTTCTCTTGCATCTCCATATTAGTTTGCGCTTTAGGCAGGAGAGGCAATAACAACTCTACCGCAGAAGACAGCTGATCAACCTTGCGTGCTAAATCCGACGATTTAGTCTTCTTACCTTTCTTTTCGTTTTGAAAAGTTTGTTTCCGCTTACGATCAACGGCAGTAAAACTGGAAGAAAGCCACAAACCTTCCGATCCGGATTCCAGGCCCGCGAGCGGCATTATAGAGCATTCCGGACACGGGTCAGACACAGCCTTGTTAAGATGATCCATACCAAGACACGCAGGACAATGGTGATGGCCATCCATGATATCCATTGTGTTAGGGCATGTAGAGCACCTAAGCGCATCCATAGCAAGTTAAATACTCACCTCAATCCGAAGGGAAAAGCCATTGATATTCGCACAGTGATGCGCGCACACACAGACACACATACACACACACACACACACACACACAATGCGCGCTCTCTCAAGCCAAGGCAACCAGGGCTTCCGAGTGCCTCTTTACTGAAGCGTTCAAACTTACAGGCAACCAGAAGATTTAAGCCTCTCCAAAGCGTTATGCTATCAAATATCACTTGTAAGGTGAAAATCCTAAAATTTATGCGATGATAAAGACGAAACAGCTCGTGAATGTCCTGAAGAACTCTTCAGCAACAAGCTGCACAAAATATCGTCTCTTCGAATCAATCAGGCGAGAATGAGAAAGAGAAGGATAATGACGTATTAAGGTGTTTTATAGCTAAAGACACGTCATAACTTTTTTATTCGATTCTCGGTCAAGCGCGAGCACGAGGGATTTTCCACTCGTGCTACAGCACTGCCTCTGGCGGTCTGGAACGATAGGAAATAGAACAACATTCTCTCTAAACTTATTTCCACTCAGGATTGTGTTTCCAGTTGCTCTCTTTCCTAATCCAGTACTTTCCAGCAGGAAAAAAAAAAGACCCGTAGGACACCGTTAGAGAGAAAATAAATTTGATAAGAGGATGTGAACTTGTGCACTGCAAGGTGCACTTCACCGCTAAGGTGAAGCCAAAAGATACAAGGTGAATCTCTATTGGGCCTGTGGTGGTGATAAAACACATACAATATGCTGTATCGAGCCGTATACTTTCAGATGTTGATGTCGCTTTAGATCTCACTTTTTTGCCTGGCAATAAAGTACTTCTTTAGACCTGGAGATTACAACCTTTTTCTTCTCTGATTGAACATGCAAACACTCTTAGACTTAAACTCTTATTGATTTGCCATGACAGTTCTCAAATTTCTTTTTTTGACACTTTCTGTTTTTTTAATATATTTTGTGACCTAACACAGTGACAGGTATTCATAGGGAAGTAATTATATGAATTTACACATCAAACACATCTTCCATTGTTGGCCGTTGATAATTTCCATTTGCATGTTCCGTGACACAGCCTTGTTTACTTGTCAAATGTTTGCATTTGGCAAAATCTGTTTTAGTCTTGTGCGATCAAACAAGTTAATTCAGTTTTATTTATCTGGCCAGTTATAAATACATTATGGGTATATCATAAGTAAATAAACACAAAACATGTTATAGTAACAAAATAACCTTAAAATTGTCTACTCATCTCTTCTGGGGAAAAAAAAGTTCATATTTATGATCAGTATATTGAAAAAAATATTCCATGTTTTTTATATTTACAATGCAATGTAAAATTTAATTTGTTGAGTGCATTTGATGAAGCTAATTACTTTACATTTATAAATCATGTTTAACTCAACTGAACAACATATATATATATATATATATATATATATATATATATATATATATATATATATATATATATATATATATATATATATATATATATATATATATATATATATATATTAGTGACAATATCTTGTGATTGATCATGTTTGAGTCACACACACTTCAACATTCAGTAAAACACAACTATAGCAGCTTTACTGAGTCAAGAGTAAATCTACAGTAAATTATCAAGTTTTCTCTACAGTTCTTTATTATTTTCTAGATATCTTGTGTAAATAAAATAAACTAACAGAGCATTCATTCTGGTTTTCTTTGTAAGGATGAACAAAAATAGTTTTGGAACAATATACAGTTTAATTTCACATTTACTTTATCTTCCCCTGTGTCCCTCAGAGTAATATTTTAAAGAACTGAAAAAGAGACAAGACGAGAAAAAACTTCAGCCTCAGCTTTAGATGAAATCAACAGAAGATAAAATAAGACATTAAATGTCTCCAGATCTCAGCAGAGGATTCAACAACTCCACAAACAGCTTTACCAGCTTCACACATTAATAACCACTGACACTTTATTCCTGACACACGTCTACAGAAGATATTATTGACAATGAACAGAGATTTAGATGTTGATGATTTATTGAACACACTTTGTTTTGAAGTCATGATTATGGGGATCAGTGTTTGCTTTAGTTGACCAGAACAACTTGATTAAATATCTTTTTGTATCGTTTTGGACATACGGAGGAAATTATAGGAAGAATTTACCTCAGAACAAGACCACAACTACAGTTTCAGTTTGGTTTTGAAACATATTGCTTACTATTATTAGTAAATACACCATCAAATGACAGCAGCTTTCGGGGTGTGCGGGTTACAGTAATTTGAAAAACATGATGAACGAAGGCAAACACAGCAGAAGAGGAGGAAGATCTTTGTTTTCCCGTAATAATGATAACCTGTTTATCCTTGACTAATGTTTAAGTTTGTTTGATGATCTGAAACATTTAAGAGTGACTGTCAGAGTTATGCCACTTTTTACAGTGTTTTGCTGGACAGAGCTCTGACACTGCCCCGTTGTCGTGTCTATCAGAGAGCGTAGGGCTTTGGTCGCGTTCACGTTTTGTTTTTGTCTTCTTTGTCTGCGTGCTTTCCTTCATGTGGTCCGTGTCGCGCGCAGTGGTTGTGTCACTAGCTGCGCTCTGTCTCGTCAAGGCAATGTGCGTCCGCATTGGTCCGCATGTGTTTGTTACTTGTTATGATGTCACACTGCCCATCTTGTTCCCTTGATCTCAGATTGTTCCCAGCTGTTTCTACCCATTACCCTGTTTCCTTTGTCTATTTAATTCCTTCTTGTTTGCTGTCCTGTGTTGCGTAATTATCTTCCCGTGTCATTCCTGGGTTATGTATTTTCTCTCTAGCTCCCTGTCGTTTGTTACCTTCTCCAGGCCATGTCTGATCCAGTTCAGTCTATTCAGTTTGTTATCGGTTTAGCTATGGTTTTACCACTCGGGGCAGTATGTGTTTTGTTTTATTTTGTTTTAAATAAAGATCTCTTCACCTGCATCCTTGAGTCCTTGCTACTTACCTGTGACAGTGAAATCAGGAAAGGGTCAAGCACTTTTTCAGACCACTGTATCTATGTTAAGGTGATTTTTGTTTTGTCATCATGTTTTGTTGTTTCAGGAAATCATTTCATTTGAAAATTTTGCACATGTTCCATAAAAATGGGCAGGTCTGAACTATTTAAATAAACGATACTCATTCTGCCACAGTTCATTCATCAGCATGTCCTGTACTGTGACTGAGAACATGGAACCCAATATCTGTTACATCAATTTTGAAAAAAGTGCAACAGCTACTGGACCTCCAACACCAAGCCGTGAACAGTTTGAGGGAAAAGCTCAAAAGTGCAGTAAGTATAAAGTTTGTTTTGAAGCAGAAAGTTTATATGGAGAAACTGAGAGACATTGCAAAAAATGAAATCATTTTTCTTGACGTACAATACAATCTTTACATATCAAATGCATGAACACAGAATGTCTTCTTTTACTTTCTGTTAATATTGCTATCATATTTTATGTATATTTCTATTTATTAATTTCAGATGATTGTCATTTAAAGTAGTATCCAGAAGAAAACTCTTTAAAAAGCTTTTTCAATTTAGTTTGAAGGTTGAATTTAGGTGTTAAATCTGAGAATATAGAGTGAATATGTATTCACTGATATCTGTGTGTTTTCTCTGTGTTTGTCAGGAGGACATCGGTGTTTGGTGTTGATGACAGTGTGTCTCGGGATCATCTGTGTTCTTCTGCTGGTTGACGGCAGTATAGGAATATTGCAGTACATCATGAGCAGAGATCTGTTAGAGAGTAACAAGAACTCAGTTGAAGAGTTCAGTCAAACTACCAACATCTTACAGGACAAATGCACTGATCTGATGACCGAAAAAGACCAACTGAGTCAGAAGAAACTGGAGTTGGAAAGCAAAGTCAGTTCTCTGAGTAAGGAACTGCAGAAAGCTTATGGAAAAGGTTAGTAGAAAACTATTTTTGGAATCTGTTTTTTTCTCCCTTTCTTTCTTTTACGTATAAATAAAATAAAAAATAAAACAAATATTTCTGTTAGAATGGGATTCAGGTTTGTTTTTTATAACCAATGAGTCAAAGAGCTGGTCTGAGAGCAGGCAGTTCTGCAGGGATCGAGGAGCTGATCTGGTCATTATCAACTCTGAAGAGAAGCAGGTGAGTTTGCATATATTTCTTTTTTTTTTTTTTTTCAGACGATTGTGATTGAACACTTTAAAAAGCCTTTTCAATTCATATGAGAAATCACACTTATTCCTGTTTTTATTCACACACAGAAGTTCATAAGTTCCTTAATTGATGAGATTAATGCGAGAGTGTGGAAGACGACTATGTATGCAGGAGGAGTTTGGATTGGTTTGACTGACATAGCGCTGGAGGGCAACATGATATGGGTGGATGAATCACCACTGATTCAAGGGTAAGTCACTGCATATTACTTTGTTTAATATTTGCAAGTTCATCGCAATCATCATGAAATATCTGAAAACACGCCTGCTTCAGAACCACAAACAAAGCAACTTCCTTTAAATAAATTATACTGACAGAAAATTCTTATTCACTACACTTTTACTTCTACTCCAGCTTATTATATTTTGGGGTTCTGAATAATTGATAATCTAATAAATGTTATTCAGGTTTTGGTATGCAGGCGAGCCGAATGACGAGTTTGGATCTGAGGACTGTGTTGAACTGATGCCTACATTTACTGTGCTGAACTGGAATGATCTTCCTTGTTCCTATAGGATACATGGGATTTGTGAGAAATAGGGTTCATTCCATCTGTTTGTGGTTTTACTTCTATTATTCTATAGAATCATACATATTGTAATCTCATAATTTCTGATTAAAGTCTTCCACATTCATTTTATATAAACCACTTACATGATCTCAAATTTCTTTAATGTACACAATAAGTAATACATAATCAATAGTGTTTATTTAGAAAATTTACAATTGTCATTGTTTTCTTATTGCTTTATTAAACTCGCAAACATTTAGTGTCTCATGGGATGAACTGGGACACCAAACCTGTTGCAATGTGTTCATATTTTACTCCATCACATACAGTTCAATGTCCATATTACCTTATTTCTTGCTGTTCTTATGCATTATCAGAAGTGTCCCAGATTAACCTAATTCACCCAATTATTGTGACATTAAGTGTGTGTGAAACATTGTTTAATTGCTTCTTCTTTTGAATAAAAAAGACAATTATTACAGCATTTAGTTTTTATTTCATTCTTCTTTATCTTCTCTCTTGCACTTGTTACGTGACCTTGGAGAGTAACACTGACTCTCTGTTGGTTTATTTAGATAATGACGTGATTATTGCTGACACCTGCTGTTAACAAGCAGAATCACTGAAGGACAGAGGAAGAATGTCATGAGTTGATGCCAGAGAAGATGCACACTCTGTTGTCCAAATGTAATATGTGTGGGCTTTAGCAAATAGTACATTTATTAAACCTCACTCTTGAATATTAGTTTAGTATAATTGTTTATAGTTGGGTATCCATGGCACATTGTTTTGAATAATACATATAAACAACAATAATTGTCTTTATTTGTCCCTTAGGTAGAGGTGTTTTGATTTTTCTTTTTTTTGGGTCCTCCAACCCTTTGGGTTTTTTGGAATGTGTAGCTCTCATGAAATCCAAAATGAGCCAATAATTTGGCATGACATTTCAAAATGTCTCACTTTCAACATTTGATGTCATCTATATTGTACTGTGAATAAAATATAAGTTTATGAGATTTTTTTAATTATCGTTTTCACAATGTGTACAGTGTCACAAATCTTTTTTTGGAATCAGGTTTGTACTTATGCATCCTCACCTCCTTTTCTCATATCTCAGCTCCATTATCTTATGATGCGGGGAAGGAAATCACATCACGTGTCGGCTGTGTCACACGTAACAGCAACAGTGTTGCCAGATTGGACTGAAGATTTCCAGACCAACTACAGCTTAAAACCCGCCCATTTAAAAAAATACCATCCCAAATTGCGTAGTTGTCACCATTGGTCCTGTCTTTCTGTGTCTTTGTCACTTCCGTGTCACTAAGATCATGGGTTCACTTCCTGTTGTTCCTTCCTGTCTATCGTGATATCACTTCCAGGCCCTTCTAGATCCTTCAACACCTTTCTAGTATCAATTACCTTGTCAGTGTCTCCAGGTGTTTCCCGTGTCTGTCTCTATTATATTATAAATGTTGAGCGATTTTATGCATCAAAAACCATCCCACATTTTATCAACCAGCCCAATGCATTTTTTCCCGGTCGGACGTGACAAAAAGGTAACTAGCAATCTGGCAAAACTGAACAGCAACAACAATGCGCATGCTCAACGTCTTCTTCTCTGTGTGTATTGTATATCTGTGGCAGAATTACAGCGCCCCATACTGGTCTGGCATATATACTATACCGTTATCAGTCGGTTTTAGTGGTCTCGTGTGGACGCTGATATTTCTTGTGCCGACGCCGTGTTTATGATCGGATAGGGAATGCGCCGACATCGTGTGGACATGGCCTAAATACCTCCCTGGCCACACCTCACCCTAATTACCACCTCACTGGCTACACAGTAACACCCCAAGTGTCCCTCCTGTGTTGTCATAGTCTGTCATGTACCATTCCCCCTTGTTTGTTGCCAGGTGTTCAATGTTTACCCCAGCTATTTATACAGTCATGTGCTCCATTGTCTTTGTCTGTCGTTGACGTTACATGTGTCCAGTGTGTTTTGTTTCCAAGTTTGCACTGTTTGGTTTCCATTTTGTTATTAAAGTGTTTATGTTTGAATCTCCCTGTTTGCTCCTCATTTCTCCGCATCGTACACCTTCCATTCCCGTGACATAATTAAACTTGTAAACCGAGGTATTACTGTATACTATAATTTTGTGTGTGTGTATATGTCTCTATAGCAATAAAAAACATGTTTTTCCATTGTAATTAATTAATAATAATTATATAAACTTTATTTTATATAGTGCCTTTAAATGAGTATCTCAAAGCACTTTACATATAAAATGTAAAGATACACATAATAGGAAAATCAATAAAAAAGCCAAAATAAAACAGTCATGAAATGAATCACATAAAAGCTATCCTAAAATAGTGATTTAAAAACACTAAGGGATTCTGCATTCCTAATCTCAGACGGCAGGGATTTCCACAATTTAGGAGCCAAAGAAACAACAAAAAACCCGATCACCCATAGTTTTTTTAGAGGGCCGGAACGGATACATTTTTTTCTGTTATTTCTTATGGGGAAGATGATTTGAGATTCAAGTAACTCAAGTTACAAGCTCGTCCTGAAACAGATTATACTCATATCTCAATGTTCATTGTGTTTCTGTGTCATGGACTGGAGGAGCGAGGAAACCATAAAGCATCACTTTTGAGTATTGAGAAACAGCCAGTGATTTCAAATACAGCAATTTTATAATCTGATTCCAAAATTGATGTTGCAATTATATTACATTAGATTTGAAAAAAACTTGTAATCAATCTACAGTTCATTTGTATTACCTAACCATTAATGATACTGAAGTGATAAGTCAGCTAGTCGATGACTCGGTCTTGTTTTTGAAGGATGTTTCTCAAGTTTGCATAGCATTAGAACCTCTTAAGCCTTTCTCTAAAGCCTCAGGTCTTCATCTCAATATCAATAAATGTGAGCTACTTCCAGTTGGCAACTGTTTAGAGTCCTCAGTGTGTAAGATCCCTATTAGAGAAAATGTCACCTATTTGGGGGTAAACATAAGTGCCCCTCCAATTGTATGCCAATTAGTGAAAAGATTAGGTTGTTGAGAGATCTGTCGCTCAAGGGCAGAGTTCTTCTCACCAAAGAAGAAGGCATCTCTCGCTTGGCGTATTCTGCTCAGTTACTTTATTGATAAATACACATGTAAGGTGACTGACAGTATGTTAGGTAAATTCATATGGAAAAACACCGTTCACTACATAAAAAAAAAAAAAAAAATTCAGCATTATTAAACTCATATGATAAAGGTGGTCTAAATTTCATTGACTTTAGCGCGCTAAACAATACTTTTAAAATACACTGGCTCAGAGGATATCTTCAAAATCCATGCTCTGTTTTGAATATTATCCCTCAATACATTTTCTCTCACTTGGATAGCATTGCATTTCTACTAATGTGTAATTACAAAATTGAAAAAACTTCCGAATAAACTTTCTAAATGTTACCAACAAGCACTTGTGCTTGTAAATTGCATTCCAAGGAGCAACTTCTCACCTCAAAGATTCTTTAATTGGAATTGCAATGATTCGTAGATTGGATCGTGTCCGATGCGGAGAACCACGATGAGGAAAACAGGTTGAAACTCAAAATCTACTTTGAATAATAATAAACAAAACAAAAGACTTTAAATATCAAAAACAAAAAAGCACACTTGTGCAAAACTGAACATAACCAAATTACTGGAAACTCGGGAGACAGGTAGGCCATCCACAGCCATACACAACAACAAACTTTATTAACAACCAAAAAACACAAGGTAAATGCAAGAGTGATTTATATATAAGGGAAATGACAAACACCTGGGAGACTAACGATTAAGTGATGACACACAGGTGCAGGGAGTGAAACAATGACCTTACAAACAGGATGTGCACAGATGACACGACTGACAGGAAGTGTTCCAAGACCTCACCAACAGGAAGTGACCCAGACAGACCCAGAAAGAAGACCCAGACAGACAGGAACAAGTGTTACAGGAATAACTGCAATATTTTATACAGGAATAAATCTTTATTTTTTCACTTTTAAAAATGTTGTCTATATGTCTGCACTCTATCTGTCCTCCGAAACCTGAAATACTGCAATTGGCTTAATTTGCTTTTCAACGTTAAAGTCTTAAAATTATAAAATGATATCCCTATTTTTACAAGAGAATGTCTCTTATTTCTTATTGGAACAATTTATTTAATAATATAAATTGGACTCAATTGTCTATTGGACACAAAAATTCATCCTTACAAATAAGGTTAAGGAAATTTCATACAAAATAATTCACAGAATCTATCCAACCAAACAATGTTTACAAAAATGTAAAAGTGATATCGAAATTAAATGTTCTTTTTGCAAAGAATCTACAGAAACCATTTACCATTTGTTGTGGTCCTGCCAAGATACACAATGTTTTTGGAAAGAGGTTGAGAGATGCGTCTTTAATAATATTTTGAATAATTTCTTATAGGTTTATCCTATAAGAATGTGATTTTAGGTTATTACACTAAGGACCATCGCTTAAAGGATGCTGACTTCATTATAAATTTCATTTTATTTCTTTGTAAATTTCATATACAATTTTGCAAGTAACAAACCCAGTTTTACAGCATTTAAGAATAATAAAAGTTCATCCTTTATTCAAAGTAAAAAAATAATAATTACAAACAAAAATGAGTAACAAATGCCAACATATAAGGAAAAAGAATAAAGAGGCGGAAGGACAGAACCGTCAGAACTCAGGGGAACACTTTAAATTGACTGTGTAACTCCATTCATAATGAGGTCACTCGCCCAAAAATGGCAAAATGACTGGAAAAAAACAACACAAACAGACCACAAATATACCCAGACTGAATTCATAACATTTAACTTTAAAAAAAAAATCCAAACATGTAATGATTATTGCAATAAAGTTAGTTTAAAGAAATCAATTTCATTCAGTAAAACATAGCAATGGCAGCTTTACCAAGTCAAGAGTGAATCTACAGTAAATAATCAAGTTCTCTCTACAGTTCTTCATTAGTTGTTAGAAATCTTGTGTAACTGAACTAAACTAAGCAATTGTCAGACCAACATGCTATTCCATGTTACTAATAACATTTTACATTGGGGTTGGAAGCTGGTCCAGATGAGAAAAAACAGATCCGTGCCGGGATTTCCTCTGTGTCTAAAGACACCAGTCAAAGTCCTTTTGTGCGGATCTGTCTCAGCACTTACACAGTTAAACCAAGACAATATCTGTGACAGAACAAGTAAGGGAGGACTCAAGTGCAAGGATAAGGACATTTTATTATAATAACAAAAGAACAAAACCACACAAAAGAAATATCCACGAGGGGGGAAACATAACATAAACAAGATCATAAATACTAGCCGATAACATAAACCAACCGGGAAGCAAAACAGGAAACACAAATCAGGACCATGCCATAGAACATCCAGGAATGACAACGGTACCACAACAGACAGCAAAGACAAGATATGTATGTATATATATATATATATATATATATATATATATATATATATATATATATATATATATATATATATATATATATATATATATAATATAGTATAATATAATAATATAATATAAAATAATATATATAGGGAACAATGAGGAAAGGTAATGAGCTGAGAACAGCTGACAACACTCAAGGGAAACGAGGTAACAAGGTGGGTGGGGTTACACAATGACAAGACACAACAAAGGAGCAATGCCAGAGCTCTGACAATAACCTCAAACTTCTATTTGCTTCTGTCTTATGCTGTGACACATTTTCCAGTTTAATCTGTATTTATTTGGCCATATATGAACTGTTCATGTTTCAAGGAGAAGGTCAAAACAGAACGGAAGAATTGGAAAACAGCTTACCCTCCACATCCTCAGAAGCAAGGGTGGCAATGTCTGCCAGTACCAGTAACCAGAAGAAAAAACTCCCTGTTCACGAAAAAATAGCTAATGATTTTCATGAACATAAATTGAAGTATCTGAAGGAGGAGCATGCAATAAAGATGAAGATAGAAGGAGAACTGTAGAACTGGATAAAAGTAGAACTGGAGATGGAGAGATGTAACAAGGCTCAAATGTCTCATCAGTACACGAATCTGTGAACTAAGTATTGTTTTATTAAGAAAAGATGGATGTTGTGGTGGTTTCAGTAACATACCAGACCGAAAGGTTGTACACTTTAAAAAATGTTTTTGTTTTTATTATTTCATGTATCAGATCTGAACCGAGGGTTGAAAGTTAAATAATATCTATTTAAAGTGGACAATACAAACGCATCCCTGTATGCAAGTCCTTCTCTGTGGTTTGTTGTAAACAGTGGCACATCTGGATTGTCATCTTCTATTGGGGGATCTGGGCATCCCTGCTTTTTTAGGTAGTTGTGAAGAACAGTTGTTGCAAGTTGTCTACTTAGTTTGAATCTGAGTGTTTTCGTAAGTCACTGAAAACGACTCTTCCAAACATGCGCTCGACTAAACCCCTTGTGTGCATATGAGGCTGGTTGTAGTGCAGTTGTTCAGCTGTTGTTGGGTGCAAGTATGGCGTAAACAAAAAATCCTTCTGAGCATACCCACTGTCACCAAGCAAAATTCCATTATGCTCTCTTCTTTCAAATTGAGTATACAGAGATGAGTTGAGGAAAATTCGGAAATCATGAGTTGCACCTTTCCACCGTGCAACAATGTTTGACAACTCTAACTGGGGAGTGCATAAACTTTGGACATTTATGGTGGTGGAAAGCACTGATCATCATTGACAGTAATCCATGTGTCCTCCAAATGAAATTAATCTGAAGTTAAACCTGCCTCCTCTTAGGTTTAATTTAAGTCCCAATTTAGTCCTGAAGTTGCTCTAGTCTTTCTCCAGAAAATTAGCCTTTTAAATTCTGGACTAGACTGAGTCTTAGACTTTTTTTAAACTATGACAGAGAAATCACATTTCTGTTAATCTGATTTAAATGGCCATTTTAGTCTAGGATTAGGCTTAATCTTGGTCTGGGAAACTGCCCCAAAATGGTTTTTAAACAGTTTTACCAGCTTCACACATTAATAACAGGTTGTCACAGAACCATCAAGATGCCCACTCCGACCACACGATCGCAATCACCGGAGTTCTAACTCATCAAAGCTGTTGGTTATTTAGGACTCTATATAATCTGTCATGGTCCCTCGTCTTTCTGTCCGGTCTCGTCAGTGTTATGTGACGGTCTACCCAACCTCGTTTGTGCATCTTACCAGGTGGTGGTTTTAAGTGTTGCAGTTTTCTCTCGTCATAATACCACCACTTCTCAAAGCTCTTTACTGCTAGAATTTATGTTCCCTTTCATGGGAACTCGAGCTGCGTCAAAAACGCTAGGGGAATACCTTGACGTCAGTCACGTGCAGAACGTATACAACCAATGAGAGTATTACACGTGTGAATGCGAGTCGCGGGTCAGTGACGTCATGAACAGAGCATAAAAGCGCACCGGAACCCGGAAGTGACAGCAAAAGAGTGTCTGAAGCGTGCAGTGTGTAGCTGAGAGATTGTGCTTGTGAGCACAATGACACCCCTGCAGTGGTGGCTCAGGACCAAAGGGTTTTCCCCGAGGGGCAACCCGTTTCGCACATTCAAGGTCACGAGGCAATGCCTACGCGCCTTGACCCTGTGGAAATAAACCTGGTTCCATGTCATAGGGCCCTGTGTTGGGAGCATTCGACCGACGTGTGTTGCTGTCGACAGTTGCATCCCTCACGGGCTGGGGAGCGTTCCTGAGGGATCGCTCCGCATAATGAGCAGACATCCTGTCGAGACAGGGGCCGAGGCCCGGGGAATGGCGGCTCCACCCCAGATCTGGGAGAGATGCGGGCAGGCACAGGTGGACCTGTTGCCTCCGTCGGGAACTCCCATTGCCCTCTGTGGTACTCTCTGTCGCATCCAGCGCCCCTGGGGCGGGATGCTATGGTACACGCGTGGCCGAGGCTACACTTGTACGCTTTTCCCCCAATTGTTCTGCTCCCGGGAGTTCTGGCCAAAGTTCGTCGGGACGGGGTCCGTCTCACGCTGGTGGCCCCCTTTTTGCCCAGCAGGATCTGGTTCTCGGACCTGATATCCCTCCTAGACGGAGTCCCCTGGAAGATTACGGTCAGGAAGGACCTTCTGTCCCAGGTGGAGGGTTGTGTCTTTCACCCCCACCCAGAACTACTGAAGTTGAAGGTCTGGCCCCTGAGGGGACCCAGTTCCTTGACTCTGGTCTCACAGCCGAGGTTGTAGAGACCATTCTTCAGTCCAGAGCTCCCTCCACGAGGAAACTCTACACTTTGAAGTGAAGATTCTTCACTGCTTGGTGTAGCGAAAGGCAGGTGAACCCAGTTACCTGTCGAATTGGCAAAGTGCTGGAGTTCCTGCAGGGAAAATTTGCGGCAGGGTTGTCCCCCTCTACCTTGAAGGTTTATGTGGCTGCCATAGCGGCTTGCCACATACCTCTGGGTGGGGTGTCCTTGGGCAGGGACCCCCTAGTCTCTCGTTTCCTTCGTGGCACTCTAAGGCTGAGACCTGTGGCACAGACCAGGGTTCCTGCCTGGGACTTGTCTGTGGTACTCCAAGGCTTGTCCCAGGCACCCTTTGAACCATTAGAGGAGCTTCCTATTAAACTCCTCTCCCTAAAGACCCTTCTTTTTGCTGGCTATCACCTCGCTTAAGAGGGTTGGGGATCTTCAAGCTCTCTCGGTGGTTCTTACATGCCTCGAGTTCGCGCCTGGGATGACGAAAGTTTGTCTCCACCCGAGGTCAGGCGGTCTATCAT
Source organism: Rhodeus uyekii (assembly GCA_037043235.1). Classification (NCBI taxonomy): domain Eukaryota; kingdom Metazoa; phylum Chordata; class Actinopteri; order Cypriniformes; family Acheilognathidae; genus Rhodeus; species Rhodeus uyekii. The sequence continues at coordinate 2,427,854 of JAWRVZ010000049.1, forward strand.
GATACAGGCCTTCTGCCCCCGTAAGTCAAACCAACTGTTCATTTGCTTTGGGGCTCCAGCTTCTAAGCAAACCTTAAGCCTATCTGTTTAGCTTATGAGTCGGCTGGACAGGCCTCTCCCCTGAGGGTCCGGGCCCACTCTACTAGGAGCGTGGCGGCCTCCAAGGCGTTTCTCTCAGGAGTTTCCCTTGCTGCCGTCTGTGCTGCGGCTGGCTGGTCCTCACCGCACACATTTATGAGGTTCTATCAGTTGGATCTCGATTCTGCTCCGGGAACGAGGGTGCTCTCTCAGTGAGCTGGGACACACCCGCTGGCTGGCGTTGCTGAGGTGACGTTGGTATAGCGTTCCCCTACCGTTTTTGATGCAGCTCGAGTTCCCATGAAAGGGAACGTCTCGGGTTACGTATGTAACCCTGGTTCCCTGAAGGGGAACGAGACGCTGCGTCTTTGCCTCAGCTCCTTGCGCCTCCGGGCCCGCTTCAGACACTCTTTTGCTGTCACTTCCGGGTTCCGGTGCGCTTTTATGCTCTGTTCATGACGTCACTGACCCGCGACTCGCATTCACACGCGTAATTCTCTCATTGGTTGTATACGTTCTTCACGTGACTGACGTCAAGGTATTCCCCTAGCGTTTTTGACGCAGCGTCTCGTTCCCCTTCAGGGAACCAGGGTTACATACGTAACCCGAGACGTTTTATTCTTTCAAACAAAACCAAGCAGCTCTGCAGAGTCGAATCCGGATTTATCCACATGTTCTTAATTTGTTCCATATATCCCATAGTTATTATAGGCACACCATGTGACACATTTTATCTATACATTATGAGACTGATCAGAGCCAAGTTCTTGACCGTATCTGACTAGATATGAGCGAGTACAGCGAGTATCTGTTATCCAAATGAATTATCTGTATATGTTATTTTTAATCATGCAGTTGAAATGGAATGATCATAAATTGTTATATTTGAGTGGGAGTGGGAGCCAGTGTAGTTAGATGAAGAGTGGTGTGACATGAGTTATTTTGGGTTGGTTTAAGACCAGGCGAGCTACAGCATTCTGGATCAGTTGTAGGGGTTAGATCGCACTTGCAGGAAGTCCAACCAAAAGAGCGTTGCAATAGTGCAGTGTGGAAAACTAAAATGGCCTGCACCTTGATGGGGTAATCGTGGTGGTGCCGATCTGGACGGTGAAGTCGTACTGTCATGTTGGATTGGTGGGAAAGACTAGAAGCTCTGTCTTTGCCAGGTTGAGCTGCAGATGATGCTCTTTTATCCATGTCGAGACGTCTGCTAGGCAGCTTGTGATTCTCGCATCCACCGTTGGATCATCTGGTTGAAATGATAGGTAGAGCTGTGTGTCATCGGCGTAGCAATGATAGGAGAAGCTGTGTGCCTCTATGATGGGACCCAGTGATGTGGTGCACATGGAGAAAAGAAGTGGTCCAAAAACTGAGCCCTGTGGAACTCCGTTGATCAGTTGACATTCTTTGGAGACCTTCCTTCACCATGTCACCCTGAAGGACCTATCTGTGAGATAGGATTCAAACCACTGAAGAGGATGCCTAGTGACAATAGGGTAGATAAGAGGATATGGTGGTTAACAGTGGCGAATGCAGCGGATAGATCTAAAAGAATGAGAACTGACAATTTTGAATCAGCTAGTAATGCTATTCGATCAGCTATTCGACAGATAGTAATGCAGTCTCAGTTGAATGGCCCTTCTTGAAGCCAGACTGGTTGATGTCCAACCGGTCATTCTGAGAGAGAAAAGAAGATACCTGGTTATAAACACACTCAAGAGTTTTTGATATAAATGGTGGGAGAGAGACAGGTCTGTAATTATCAACGAGTGATGAGTTTAATGTGGGTTTTTTGAGCAGTGGGGTTACCCGAGTCTGCTTGAATGCGGTGGGGAAGGATCCCGTGTGAAGGGATGTGTTGATGATGTGAGTGAGTGCAGGTAAGATTGTAGGAGAGATGGCTTGTAGAAGGTGTGAGGGGATTGGGTCTAAGGGGCAGGTGGTCGGAAAGGAGAATTTGAGATACATCTACCTCGATGAGTGGAGAGTAAGTTGAGAAAATGTTTCTGGTTACAGAGGTTAGTCTATGTTCATGTGTGTGTGAAGGTGAGAACTGACGAGTTTTTTTTAGCAGTTTTGTTAATAATGAAATGATCAAAATCAATTTCAGTTAAAGAGGTAGAGGTAGAGGGGAAGAGGAAGAGGGGCAGAGAAGTGTTCAATGTTTTGAAGAGTGCATGCATGTTAGAAGTGCCATTGATCTTGGTGTGGAAATTCACAGATTTAGCAGTATAGATATCAAGTATGCATAAAAGTGACTGAAAGAGGGGTTCGTGTTGCAGAATTAGTACGTTGCATGTGAAATGCAATGAAAGAATGGTCATAAACATGCATCAAATGATGAATAAACAATTCATAAGTGAATAAACAATAAAAAAACGGATCTTGTCTCTGTCATGACAGACTGGAGGACACAGAGGTTAGTGCACAAACAGGTTTTATTGAAGTCAGGACACGAAACAGTGAACCGGTGAACAGGTGAAAACACAGGAACTGGTGAGGGGCTTAACTGATCGGTGAACACGGTGAAGAGTCTTGTGGATGCAGGGAACCTTGTAATCTCAGGAGCGTGGAGTAACTTGGCAGCTTGGAGAATAAGCAGTCACAAGGCAGTCGGTGTAGCATAAAGCTAAGACCAGACATTGAGTGCATGGTGAGGGCTAGTGATAAAGGGCTCCAATGATGGAAAACAGGTGTGGGTGCTCAGTAATCAGGTGACAGGGAACGAGTGGGTGGAGCGTGGGAGTCTGGTGCAGGGGGCGTGGCTGAGTCTGTGACAGTACCCCCCCCCTCACGGGCAGCTCCAGAGGACCGCGGCGGACGACGGCGAGGCCGGCCTCGGCCCCGAGGTGCTGGACGGTCCGGGTGTGCGGCGTGGAAGTCGGCCAGAAGAGAGGGGTCCAGAATATCATCCCGCACTACCCAAGAGCGTTCCTCGGGGCCGAATCCCTCCCAGTCCACGAGATATTGCAGAACGCCGCCTCGCCGTCGGGAGTCGAGGATGGTGGTGACCCGGTAGATGTTTTGGTCCGCCGGGTCCACCGGAGGGGGAGGCGCTGCGTCTGCACCAGACTCTGTGGAGGAAGGGAGAACTGGGTCAGTGTATGGTTTGAGGAGGGATACATGGAAGGAAGGTGAGATGCGATACTGTGGGGGCAACTGTAACCTGTAGGTGACCTCGTTGATCTGCCTTAGAATTTTGAATGGTCCTATATAGCGGGGACTCAGCTTGCGGCTGGGCAGCCGTAGGCGGATGTCCCGGGTTGAGAGCCATACCAACTGGCCGGGATGGTAACTGGGGGTTGGCCCTCGCCGACGGTCAGCCTGAATCTTCTGCCTACGGACTGCCCGTTGCAGATGGACGTGTGCTGAGTCCCACACCCTCTCGCTCTCCTGAAACCAGTGGTGGACAGCTGGAACGTCCGTGGGCTCTCCAGACCAGGGGAACAGTGGGGGTTGGAAACCTAGAACACATTGGAAAGGGGTGAGGTGAGTGGATTCTTGGCGAAGTGAGTTCTGTGCATACTCAGCCCACGGAAGGAAGCGGTTCCAGCTGTCCTGGCGGCGACCACAGTATGCTCGGAGGTATCTCCCAATTTCCTGTATCTTCCGCTCAGTCTGGCCGTTGGATTGGGGGTGATAACCGGAAGAGAGACTGACTGTGACACCCAGGAGTGAGAAGAAGGATTTCCAGACCCGTGAAATGAACTGTGGGCCCCTGTCAGAGACTATGTCCTCGGGGAGGCCGTAGTGTCGGAAGACATGGTGGAATAGGGCCTCCGCCGTTTCCATGGCTGTGGGTAGTCCTGACAGGGGAATGAGTTTGCATCCTTTGGAGAAGCGGTCTACGACCACAAGGATGCAGGTGTGTCCATCGGAAGGAGGGAGGTCAGTGAGGAAGTCAATGCCCAAATGTGACCAGGGACGGCGGGGAAGGGGTAAGGGAACCAGCTTGCCTTCAGGGAGGTGACGGGGAGTGTTGGTGGTGGCACAGACTGAGCATCCACGAACGAAGCGGGAGACATCACGAGCCATACTGGGCCACCAGTAGCGTCCTTGCAGGAGCGAGAGGGTACGCTGGCTGCCTGGGTGTCCAGAGCCCGGAGATGAGTGTGCTTGGTCCATGAGGGACGGTCGGAGACTTGTTGGAACATAAGTCCGTCCCTCAGGACACCCCGGCGGAACTGGGTCATCGTGAGTTGCGTCGGCGATGCGCTGATCTAGGGACCACTGGATGGGGCTGATGATTACGGCTGGAGGGAGTATGGGTTCTGGTTGAGCTGTGGGTTGGTCAGGTAGAAACTGGCGGGATAAGGCGTCAGCTTTGGCATTTTTCTCTCCAGGGCGGTAAGTTACTGAGAAATTGAACCGGGTAAAAAACAGGGCCCATCTGGCCTGGCGTGGGTTGAGTCTTTTGGCTTCCCTCAAGTACTCCAAGTTACGGTGGTCAGTAATGACCTGGAATGGGTGTCTGGCTCCCTCCAGCCAATGCCGCCATTCTTCCAACGCCAATTTGATGGCGAGCAACTCACGATTCCCGATGTCGTAGTTGCGTTCCGCCGGGGACAGCTTTTTGGAGAAGTAGGCACATGGATGGAGTTGTGGAGGATCCCCCTGCCGCTGGGACAGCACAGCTCCTACCCCCACACTTGAGGCATCTACTTCCACGACGAAGGGGGTCTCGGGATCGGGATGAACGAGGGCAGGAGCTGTACAGAAGGCTTCCTTGAGGTGGCGAAACGCTTGTTGGGCTTCCGGGGTCCAGGACAGGGACTTGGGGCCTCCTCGGAGCAGTGCGGAGAGGGGTGCGGCTATGGTGCTGAATTGACGAATGAACCGGCGATAGAAATTTGCGAATCCCAGGAAGCGTTGGAGGTCTTTGACGGACTTGGGTTGGGGCCAGCTCCGCACTGCTCGGACCTTCCCCTGGTCCATCTTGACGCCGCTCTGGTCCACGATGTATCCAAGGAATTGGGTAGAGCTGCGGTGGAACTCACATTTTTCAAGCTTCAGAAAGAGGTGGTTTTCTTTGAGTCGTTGGAGGACCTGCGCAACGTGATGGTGGTGATCTGACATGTTATGGGAATAAACCAGGATATCGTCGATGTAGACTATGACAAATTTGTTGAGGAAATCTCTGAGAATCTCGTTCATGAATCCTTGGAAGATTGCGGGGGCGTTAGACAGTCCAAATGGCATTACTCGGTACTCATAGTGACCGGCGGGGGTGATGAAAGCGGTTTTCCATTCGTCGCCCTCCCGTATTCTGATGAGGTTGTAGGCGCTGCGCAGGTCCAACTTGGTAAAACAGCGAGCTCCCCGCAGCTGCTCCAGAGCGGCGGGAACCAGGGGAAGTGGGTACCTGATCTTAATGGTGTGTTCGTTGAGTTTACGGTAATCAATGCATGGCCTCAAGCCCCCGTCTTTCTTGCCCACGAAGAAAAAGCTGGAAGCGGCAGGGGAATTGGATGCTTGAATGAATCCTTGATCGAGTGCCTCCCTGATGTACTCCTCCATGGCCTGATGTTCCGGGATGGACAGGGGGTAGATACGTCCGTTAGGAAGCGACGCCCCAGGCAGCAGGTCTATAGCACAGTCCCATGGCCGATGAGGGGGAAGTTCAGTGGCCCGTTGTTTACAGAACACGTCCTGGAACGCCCGATACTCAACTGGGATGGTCTGCGCTGGAGCAGGAGAGGGTTCGTCCAGGGATGCGGAAGCCATGGGGATGGAAGTGGGTTCCGGTGGAGGTGGAGTGAGGCTACGGATCCTCTTTATGGCAGTTAAGCAGTGCTGCTTGCAGGTGTCGCTCCAACGCAGGACCTCTCCGGTGGACCAGTTCATGGTGGGTGAGTGAGCAGCAAGCCACGGGCGTCCCAGGACGATGTCGGCGGTAGAACCCTCCAGCACCAGTAGGGAAAGTTGTTCCTGATGGAGACAGCCAATCTGCACTGTGATAGGATCCGTGACGTAGCGAATGCACCTCTGACCCAGCGGTTTTCCCAAAATGGAATGTGCCCGGTACTGGTTTGACAGGGGCGAGGTCTTGATGTGGAGTTTGAGCAGTATTTCTGAAGAGATGAAGTTTCCAGCTGATCCGGAGTCGATGAGAGCTTTCGCTGGAACAGAACCATAGGGAGAGGTTAAAACAGTGGAGGTCTCAGGAAGTTTCAGCATTATAGGGTCTGTGTGTATAGTACTCACCGCTGGGTGCGGGGGTCGGGTCGGACAGGTGGCTCGGTAATGACCCGATCCCCCGCAGTAGAGACAGAGGTGCAAACGCATACGTCGGTCTCTTTCGGTGGAAGACAAGCGGCGATGATCGAGTTGTATGGGTTCTGGTGCTGGAGGGGTTGACTCCCACGGTGGAGGCGGGGAATGCAACGGGTGAACAGGGTTAGAGATGGCGGCAAGATTTTGTGACACAAGGGTGGCTTGATGTATGAAATTTTCGAGTCCAGTCTGGTTGTCATAGATGGCTAAGGATACTCGGAGTTGAGGGTTTAGACCGGCACGATAAACAGCAAGTAATGCAGGCTCATTCCAACCGCTTGCGGCGGCGAGGATGCGGAAATGGATGTTGTAGTCATGAAGAGATTGGGTACCTTGTTGGAGTTTTAGCAGTTGATCATGGATGGTGGTGGGTCCGGATGTTCTGCTGAACACCTCCCGGAAGTGATGAGTGAAAGCGTCGATGGACTGAGTTAAGGGTCCGTTGGCCTCCATGATGGCTGTAGCCCATTGGAGAGCTCTACCGGTGAGGTGTGTGACAATGAAGGTGATTTTTGATCGATCCGTGGGGAACTGATGAGCCTGCATTTCAAAATATAGAGCACATTGTAAGAGGAAACCATTGCATTCCGCCGCCTCACCCGCGAAGGGCGCTGGTCGGGCCATGGGACTGGCTGAGGCAGACAACGAGGAAGATCCCAGATGCATGGTGTGGAGAAGGGCTTGGATGAGGTCGGGAAGCAAAAGCAGTGCCGGGGATGGGGGATCACCAGCCACTGCTTCGGCCTGACTGCTGGTCTGGTCTTCTGTCATGACAGACTGGAGGACACAGAGGTTAGTGCACAAACAGGTTTTATTGAAGTCAGGACACGAAACAGTGAACCGGTGAACAGGTGAAAACACAGGAACTGGTGAGGGGCTTAACTGATCGGTGAACACGGTGAAGAGTCTTGTGGATGCAGGGAACCTTGTAATCTCAGGAGCGTGGAGTAACTTGGCAGCTTGGAGAATAAGCAGTCACAAGGCAGTCGGTGTAGCATAAAGCTAAGACCAGACATTGAGTGCATGGTGAGGGCTAGTGATAAAGGGCTCCAATGATGGAAAACAGGTGTGGGTGCTCAGTAATCAGGTGACAGGGAACGAGTGGGTGGAGCGTGGGAGTCTGGTGCAGGGGGCGTGGCTGAGTCTGTGACAGTCACAGTGGCAGTCAGTTTATTACTGAGCTGGACAGGAGGAAGCTACTCTCTTGTGTCTTTCACAAGCACATCTGACGCCATCTATTTGTTGGTGGTGTAGTCACATAGCTTGCTTCTTTTTCTTAGGATTGCTTGTCAACTGTTGAAGCTGTAGCAATATTCTATGCAAAAAAAAAGAAAAAAAATATATTTTTTTAGTTTGTATTGATTGTTTTTGTATTGTTCTCCAGAATGAGTCATATGGTCACAAATCTCCTTGTGTGATTTGGAGTTTAAATCAACCACGTCCTCCAGCGTTCTCTTTACTTCTTGTGGCAAAGCATCTACTTTCTGAATAATGTAGCCATTATTGTGTTTACTTCAGGATTCCCTTCAGTTTCTTGCTTCCATCTTTTTGATTGTTTTTGTACACATACAGTTGGATTTTCTGAATCCCTCAGCTGATCCCCTTTCAGTGTCTTCGTGCTCAACACTGGATGATGGATGACGTGTAAAACTCTGAACACTTGATTAAAACAGGAAGCAGTTTCGCTCGCTCTATGTCTCGCCTTTTCTATTCGATGTCTCCAACTTCCTCCATCACATTTCTAATAGTCTAATTCTGTTCACAACAATTTGTCTCTGTTTTCTACATTTCCTCTTCTATTATCTGTTTGTATTTCAATTGTTTCATCTTCTTCTCTTCCTTATTTCCCCTTATATTGTGTTTTTTTTTATTTCCTCTAATGCTGTCCGTAGATGTTTATAGCAATCTAAAGCCAAACCTTTTATTTTGAGCTGCTTTTAATTTTACATTTAGTCATGTTTGATATTAACGTTTCTCCTGTCATTTTTACCAGTCCCTTGAGAATTGGGAACTGAAGATGCATTTGGAAGCATTAATTATTTACTTTCTTGTTATATATATATATATATATATATATATATATATATAAGAATTTTTTTATTTTTATTTTTTTAAATAATTTATCTCTTTTAGCTGATTTGTCTAAAATTGTTCTATAATTTGTCTATAAAGTATCTCTCTTTGTTGTTTCTTTGTTGTAACCCTAATGTTTTATATGAAGTGGCCATAATTGTCTTTTAATCTCTAATTATCTCAGACTGCCGGGGCAAACTCTAAAGGTCACAGAGTAAAATGGACAAATGGCTCATTTGACTGTAACAGGGAAGTTGTGTCGTTCTCCAATCCATAGAAACACAAAACACAGAATACCAAGTATGCGATGATCATGTCACACTTTGTCCTGTCTTTCTGTGTCTTTGTCACTTCCCTGTCACTGAGGTCATGGGGTCACTTCCTGTTGTCACTCCTTGTCTATTGTGATATCACTTCCTGTTCACTTCCGGGGCTTTCTAGAACCTTCCACACCTTTCTAGTTTCAATTACCTCGTCAGTGTCTCCAGGTGTTTCCCATGTCTGTCTCTATTTATACCCTCTTGTGTGTCCTGGTCTTTGTCAGTTGTTGATCCTGTTAATGTGACTTTGTTCCGTGTTCCTGCCTTAGTAAGTCTTGTGTGTGGATGCAATCTTTGTGTTTCTCATAGTTTCCTCCAAGTGTTCCTAGTTTCCGGGTTTTGCACTATCACGTGCCGTTTAAGTTCTCTTTAGTGTTTTGGTTTTGCGAGTTTAATAAAGTGAGTTTCTGTTTGAAACCTGTTACTCCTCGTCCTTTCCGCATCGCACACGTTCCTGCTCTCCAAGTGTAACAGAACAACTGACCAGGTTTGTCACCTCAATAGACTACACTCAGATGGATTATGAGCAGGAGCTCTTGACCATCGCGCTTATGCGCAACCAGGACTTTGGCCGGTATGCCATGGAATTTCTTTACATTGCATGCCGCGCTCCGTTGCCGGACGACACCATCACCGCGCTGTTCTGGATCGGGGCGACCCACCATTTCGCCGGGAACCCCCCAGACACCACGGGCCTTACCTGGATAAAAACGATACAGCGATGTCTGGACCACCTCTATCCCCGATCCAGACAGCAGCAACCGGTAACCACGCCATCAATCCCGGTCTCAGCGACCGAGCCAACGATCCTGGTCACTACGCCCGAGTCACCGTGCCGCCGTCGCCGCCGTAAACGGGCAAGAGAGCCGAGTCCCGCGGCCGTTTCCGTGACTCACCAGCCAGAGGCCGTGACTCACCAGCCAGAGCCAGAGGCCGTGATCAGCCAGCCGGAGCCAGAGGCCGTGATCAGCCAGCCAGAGCCAGAGGCCGTGATCAGCCAGCCAGAGCCGGTTCCCGAGATCCGTCTGCCAGAGTCAGAGCCCGAGATCCGTCTGCCAGAGTCAGAGCCCGAGATCCGTCTGCCAGAGTCAGAGCCCGAGATCCGTCTGCCAGAGTCAGAGCCCGAGATCCGTCTGCCAGAGTCAGAGCCCGAGATCCGTCTGCCAGAGTCAGAGCCCGAGATCCGTCTGCCAGAGTCAGAGCCCGAGATCCGTCTGCCAGAGTCAGAGCCCGAGATCCGTCTGCCAGAGTCAGAGCCCGAGATCCGTCTGCCAGAGTCAGAGCCCGAGATCCGTCTGCCAGAGTCAGAGCCCGAGATCCGTCTGCCAGAGTCAGAGCCCGAGATCCGTCTGCCAGAGTCAGAGCCCGAGATCCGTCTGCCAGAGTCAGAGCCCGAGATCCGTCTGCCAGAGTCAGAGCCCGAGATCCGTCTGCCAGAGTCAGAGCCCGAGATCCGTCAGCCAGAGTCAGAGCCCGAGATCCGTCAGCCAGAGTCAGAGCCCGAGATCCGTCAGCCAGAGTCAGAGCCCGAGATCCGCCAGCCAGAGCCAGAGCCCGAGATCCGCCAGCCAGAGCCAGAGCCCGAGATCCGCCAGCCAGAGCCAGAGCCCGAGATCCGCCAGCCAGAGCCAGAGCCCGAGATCCGCCAGCCAGAGCCAGAGCCCGAGATCCGCCAGCCAGAGCCAGAGCCCGAGATCCGCCAGCCAGAGCCAGAGCCCGAGATCCGCCAGCCAGAGCCCGAGATCCGCCTGCCAGAGCCCGAGATCCGCCAGCCAGAGCCAGAGCCCGAGATCCGCCCGCCAGAGCCAGCGCCCGTGATCCGCCCGCCAGACCCAGCGACTGACCTGGAACTCCCGCCATGGCCTGAATCGCTGGACCTGCCTGGGCCTCTGGATTGGCCAGATCTCCCGTGGCCCGAACCGCCTCCGCCGGTGCAGCCGGTCCTCCCAGAGCCTCTGCCGGTGCAGCCGGTGCAGCCGGTCCTCCCAGGGCCTCCGCCGGTGCAGCCGGCCCTCCCAGAGCCTCCGCCGGTGCAGCCGGCCCTCCCAGAGCCTCCGCCGGTGCAGCCGGCCCTCCCAGAGCCTCCGCCGGTGCAGCCGGCCCTCCCAGAGCCTCCGCCGGTGCAGCCGGCCCTCCCAGAGCCAGAACCGGTCCCTCCAGAGCCAGAGCCTGTCCCTCCAGAGCCAGAGCCTGTCCCTCCAGAGCCTGTCCCTCCAGAGCCTGTCCCTCCAGATCCTGTCCCTCCAGATCCTGTCCCTCCAGAGCCTGTCCCTCCAGAGCCAGAGCCGGTCCCTCCAGAGCCAGAGCCGGTCCCTCCAGAGCCAGAGCCGGTCCCTCCAGAGCATCCGGATCCGCCGTTCCAGTCGGCCCAGCCAGAGCATCCGGATCCAACGATCCAGCCAGAGCCTCCGCCGCCGGTCGTCCAGCCAGAGCCTCCGCCGCCGGTCGTCCAGCCAGAGCCTCCGCCGCCGGTCGTCCAGCCAGAGCCTCCGCCGCCGGTCGTCCAGCCAGAGCCTCCGCCGCCGGTCGTCCAGCCAGAGCCTCCGCCGCCGGTCGTCCAGCCAGAGCCTCCGCCGCCGGTCCTCCAGCCGGCCGAGCCCGAGCCTCCAGAACTCTGCCCAGAGCCCGAGCCTCCAGAACTCTGCCCAGAGCCCGAGCCTCCAGAACTCTGCCCAGAGCCCGAGCCTCCAGAACTCTGCCCAGAGCCCGAGCCTCCAGAACTCTGCCCAGAGCCCGAGCCTCCAGAACTCTGCCCAGAGCCCGAGCATCCAGAACTCTGCCCAGAGCCCGAGCATCCAGAACTCTGCCCAGAGCCCGAGCATCCAGAGCTCCGCCCAGAGCCCGAGCATCCAGAACTCCGCCCAGAGCCCGAGCATCCAGAACTCCGCCCAGAGCCCAGTGACCTCTGCCCCAAGTCCCAGCGCGCCTCGCTCGGTTCAGAGCCGAGGAGGGCTGCGCCACCTTGGCCCCCAGAACTCTCTGCTCCTCCCTGGGTCCCAGCTCTTCCGACGCCACCGTGGAGGACTGCGCCACTCCGGGCCCCAGAACTCCCAGCACCACCCTGGGACTCTGTTCGTCTGACCTTGACCTGGATGCCTCCTTGAACTTTTTCATGCATGTTTCTTAGGTTCCATGTAGTCTGTATTCTTTATTCTGTGTACCGTTGTTTCTTGCATGGTCCATGTGGTCAGTGTTCCTTGTTTTATGTCTCTTCCATGCTCTGGTGTTGGTGTGTCCTACTCTTGGTTTCATGTCTGTTTCCTTCCTTGTCTTGAACTGTCCCCCTCCGGGTCACCCGCCCACCCTCCGCAACTGTCTCTTCTTAGGCGCGAGGACGCGCCTGCCGGGAGGGGGGGGTAATGTCACACTTTGTCCTGTCTTTCTGTGTCTTTGTCACTTCCCTGTCACTGAGGTCATGGGGTCACTTCCTGTTGTCACTCCTTGTCTATTGTGATATCACTTCCTGTTCACTTCCGGGGCTTTCTAGAACCTTCCACACCTTTCTAGTTTCAATTACCTCGTCAGTGTCTCCAGGTGTTTCCCATGTCTGTCTCTATTTATACCCTCTTGTGTGTCCTGGTCTTTGTCAGTTGTTGATCCTGTTAATGTGACTTTGTTCCGTGTTCCTGCCTTAGTAAGTCTTGTGTGTGGATGCAATCTTTGTGTTTCTCATAGTTTCCTCCAAGTGTTCCTAGTTTCCGGGTTTTGCACTATCACGTGCCGTTTAAGTTCTCTTTAGTGTTTTGGTTTTGCGAGTTTAATAAAGTGAGTTTCTGTTTGAAACCTGTTACTCCTCGTCCTTTCCGCATCGCACACGTTCCTGCTCTCCAAGTGTAACAGATCACACATTTTAACAGGATTTGTTTACAGGTATTATTGTGTTCTTTCATTGTTCTTTGACCCTCATTTACATTTGAATTATGTTAAAAAAAAATTAAATAAACTATACAAACAATCAAACAAAAACACTGTCTCATTCCTTACGGATCATTAGAAGAGAGTCTGAATCTCATCAGCTGTGAATAACAACATTATTCAGGATTATTCAACAAATGGCATTTGTAAACAAAACATGTCTTAATATTGTAAATAAATATATTGTATATGAATGAGTTAGCAGGATGATTTTCACATAATGTTTTCAAGAAAAGGTTTATTCTATGCAGTAATCAAGTCTTATTAACAAATGTTTAATATCAACACCAAATATTACTTTCTCAGAATTACAATCATTTGCATAGATGTTTCTCACATATTATTGAAGCCCAGGTGGTGACAAATACTTTGCCCATTAATAAGTGAAAAAGCATAAATTGCTATTTTGCTTTACCATAATGACAGACTATTTACCTGTATTTCCTCATCTTGCTGCTTCCTTGCAAAGCAACTGTGACAATACACACCTCTTTATCTCTAGTCTGTATTTTGTTGTTTTGTCATAATTTTGTTTTTGTTCTTTGGCCTCAGGACATCATTTCATTGTAAATACGTTTGCGCAGGTTCCTCAAAAACGGGGAGGTCTGTACTATTTAAATAAACAACACTCATTCCAACACAGCTCATTTATCAACACACCCTGTTCTGTGACTAAGAACATGCAAAATGAAATCCAGTATCTATTATATTGATTTTGAAAATACTGCGAGCACAACTGAACTTCAAACACCAAACCACAAACAGGATGAAGGAAAAGCTCAAAAGTCCAGTAAGTAGAAAGTTTATTCTGAAGCACAGATGAAAGTTTAAATGGATGAAATGAGAAATGTTACAGTAAAGAATCTCGAAGAACACTATCAATTATGTTTACTTTTTCATTCATGTTTCATTTCATGTTCTTGTTTACATATAATTCCATTTATGAATTTCAGACGATTGTCAAATGCATTAAGAAGAAAACTCTTTAAAAAGCTGTTTCAATCTTGTATAAAGGTTGATTTTCGGTATTGTATATTGTAAAATGAATTGATATTAATTGACATTTGTGTGTTTTCTCTGTGTTTGTCAGGAGGAAGTGGGTGTTTGGTGTTGATGACAGTGTGTCTCGGGCTCATTTGTGTTCTTCTGCTGATCTTCATCATTCTGCAGTTCATCATCATCACAGCAGAGAGAGATCTGGTAAAGAGTTACAAGAACACAGTTGAAGAGTTCAATCAGACCATCAACAGCTTACAGGACAATTACACTGATCTGATGACTGAAAAAGACCAACTCAACAACAGATTCAACTCTTTGAATCAGAAGAAACTGGAACTGGAGACCAGAGTCAAAGATATCACAGCTGAGCAAAACCAATTACAGAGCAACTTCAGCTCTTTGAATCAGAAGAAACTGGAACTGGAGACTAAATACAATGATCTCACTGCTGAGAAAACCCAGTTGCAGAGCAACTTCAGCTCTTTGAATCAGAAGAAACTGGAACTGGAGACCAGAGTCAATGATCTCACTGCTGAGAAAACCCAGTTGCAGAACAACTTCAACTCTTTGAATCAGACGAAACTGGAGTTAGAAAACAAAGTCACTTCTTTGAGTGATGATCTGCAGAAAGCTTATGAAAAAGGTTAGTAGAGAACTGTTTTTGTAATATTTTTTTTTTCTCCACTTCTTTATTTTACATATATAGTTTTAAAAGAATGTTTCTGTTAGGATATCAATGGGGTTCCAGTTGGTTTTTCTTAACTGATGTGGAGAAGAGCTGGTCTGAGAGCAGACAGTTCTGCAGGGATCGAGGAGCTGATCTGGTCATTATCAACACTGAAGAGAAGCAGGTGAGTTTGTGTGAGTGTGTGATAATAAATGAGAGGAATCACACTTATTCCTGTTTTTATTCACACAGAGGTTCATAACTTCATTAGTGAAGAAGAGTGTGTGGTTACCAACTTTGTGGATGAAGAGAGTGTGGATTGGTCTGACTGACAGAGATCAGGAGGGCAAGATGAAATGGGTGGATAATTCACCACTGAAACAAGGGTAAGTGATAAAGGAACTGCATATTTATGTTTCTTTTTTAAATGCATCAAATGCCATCATGAAATATCTGAACACATGCCTCATGCACAACCACAAACAAAACAACTTCATATATATAATGTAAATGGAAAATTATTCTTCTCTCTTTTACTCCACTATTACTTCTACTCCAGCTTATTGTATTTTGGGTTTCTGAATAACTTAATATATTATATATGTTATTCAGGTTTTGGCATGGAGGCGAACCGAATGACGACAAAGGATCTGAGGACTGTGTTGAACTGATGCCTTCATTTCCTGTCCTAAACTGGAATGATCTCCCTTGTTCCGATGTGAGAAAAGGCATTTGTGAGAAATAAGGTTAATCTCATCTGTTTGTGGTTTTACTTATTTTATAGAATCATACATATTAAGTAATAAGACAATTTCTGATTAAAGTTTATGCTTTTTAAAGCTACTACTAGCAGCTACTTTATATAAATCACTTTCATGATATCAGTTTTGTTTCAAAATCAATAATAAATAATAGTGTATCTCCAGAAAATGTAAAATTGTCATTCTTTTCTTATTGCTTTATTAATCTCACAACATATAGTTTCTCATGGGATAAACTAAAGACTCTAAAGTGACCCAGATTATCTTAATTCACCTAATTATTGTGATATTGAGTGCGTGTGAGACGTTTTACATTTAATTGCTTATTTTGAATAAAATAGACAATTATTGTTGTAACCGTAATTCCACATTATTTAGTTTTTATTTCATTCCTCTTTATCTTCTCTTGCACTTTATACGTGACCTTGGAGAGTAACACTGACTCTCTGTTGGCTTTATATAATGAAGTGATTGAGCATTATTGCTGACACCTGCTGTTAACAAGCAGAATCACTGAAGGACAGAGGAAGAATGTCATGAGTTGATGCCAGAGAAGACGCCCATTCTGTTGTCCAAATGTAATCTGTGTGGGCTTTAGCAAATAGTAAATATTAATCATTTTGTAGAATTGCTTATATATAGGTATGCACTGTTTACATATAATCTCTTTATTATTATTATAACCCACAATAATGTTCTGACCCTTACCATGACCAGACACAATCCCAGTAGCTGAAATATTCTAAAATATTCTTCAAATTGAATAAACCTGTAACAGGGACACACATGAAGTCAATTTTGATAAATTTTGATTCAAATTTTGTCAGCATTATTTTATTTTAAGGAGATGCAAACTGTGCTTATCAACCTTGATAGACATGGCAGTTCAATCACATTTTTTGAGTGAGAGGATTTTGTAATCTAAACTTGAAAAAGAAAAGAAAAGAAAAACATTGTAAAATAAACTGTTTCTGATTGATATATTTCTAATATCACTGTATAACAAACCATGTGATTTTGTTGATAACCTGGAAATGTTAATCAACAGATACACAAATACAGTCTTGCAACCTTGCTTACCATTTTGTGTTAAGACTTTTATTTTTCTATATTTGTGTTTTATTCACATTGTGTTTATTCACATTGAGTCACTGATAGTTATCAATGTGGTGCATGTGCGATGCGGAGGAGATGCAGGTTCCAAACTGAAACTCACTTTATTAACAAACTAGAAAAAAAAAGAGTGAAACTAACCAAAACGGCACATAACAGTGTAAAACTCAGAAGCTTGGGACCACAGAGGCAACATCTACACACACGAAACATGTGGCATGCCAGAGGACAGGTCAGAGAGAGTGTCCAAGGCGGAACCAGGGGTCAGGTCAGAGAGAATGTCCAGGGCGGAGCCAGGGGTCAGGTCAGAGAGAATGTCCAAGGCGGAACCAGGGGACAGGTCAGAGAGAGTGTCCAGGGCGGAGCAAGGGGAACCAGGGGACAGGTCAGAGAGAGTGTCCAGGGTGGAGCAAGGGGAACCAGGGGACAGGTCAGAGAGAGTGTCCAGGGCGGAGCAAGGGGAACCAGGGGACAGGTCAGAGAGAGTGTCCAAGGCGGAGCAAGGGGAACCAGGGGACAGGTCAGAGAGAGTGTCCAGGGCGGAGCAAGGGGAACCAGGGGACAGGTCAGAGAGAGTGTCCAGGGCGGAACCAGGGGTCAGGTCAGAGAGAGTGTCCAAGGCGGAGCAAGGGGAACCAGGGGACAGGTCAGAGAGAGTGTCCAGGGCGGAACCAGGGGTCAGGTCAGAGAGAATGTCCAAGGCGGAACCAGGGGTCAGGTCAGAGAGAGTGTCCAAGGCGGAGCAAGGGGAACCAGGGGACAGGTCAGAGAGAGTGTCCAGGGCGGAGCAAGGGGAACCAGGGGACAGGTCAGAGAGAGTGTCCAGGGCGGAACCAGGAGTCATGTCAGAGGGAGTGTCCAGGGCGGAGCCAGGGGACAGGTCAGAGAGTGTCCAGGGCGGAACAAGGGGTCAGGTCAGAGAGAGTGTCCAGTGCGGAACCAGGGGTCAGGTCAGAAAGAGTGTGCAAGGCAGAGCCAGGGGAACCAGGGGACAGGTCAGAGAGAGTGTCCAGGGCGGAGCCAGGGGTCAGGTCAGAGAGAGTGTCCAGTGCGGAACCAAGGGTCAGGTCAGAGAGAGTGTCCAAGGAGGAGCCAGGGGACAGGTCAGAGAGGGTGTCCAGGGCGGAACCAGGGGTCAGGTCAGAGAGAGTGTCCAGGGTGGAGCAAGGGGAACCAGGGGACAGGTCAGAGAGAGTGTCCAGGGCGGAGCAAGGGGAACCAGGGGACAGGTCAGAGAGAGTGTCCAAGGCGGAGCAAGGGGAACCAGGGGACAGGTCAGAGAGAGTGTCCAGGGCGGAGCAAGGGGAACCAGGGGACAGGTCAGAGAGAGTGTCCAGGGCGGATCCAGGGGTCAGGTCAGAGAGAGTGTCCAGGGCGGAGCAAGGGGAACCAGGGGACAGGTCAGAGAGAGTGTCCAAGGCGGAGCAAGGGGAACCAGGGGACAGGTCAGAGAGAGTGTCCAGGGCGGAGCAAGGGGAACCAGGGGACAGGTCAGAGAGAGTGTCCAGGCCGGAACCAGGGGTCAGGTCAGAGAGAGTGTCCAAGGCTGAGCAAGGGGAACCATGGGACAGGTCAGAGAGAGTGTCCAGGGCGGAACCAGGGGTCAGGTCAGAGAGAATGTCCAAGGCGGAACCAGGGGTCAGGTCAGAGAGAGTGTCCAAGGCGGAGCAAGGGGAACCAGGGGACAGGTCAGAGAGAGTGTCCAGGGCGGAGCAAGGGGAACCAGGGGACAGGTCAGAGAGAGTGTCCAGGGCGGAACCAGGAGTCATGTCAGAGGGAGTGTCCAGGGCGGAGCCAGGGGACAGGTCAGAGAGTGTCCAGGGCGGAACCAGGGGTCAGGTCAGAGAGAGTGTCCAGTGCGGAACCAGGGGTCAGGTCAGAAAGAGTGTGCAAGGCAGAGCCAGGGGAACCAGGGGACAGGTCAGAGAGAGTGTCCAGGGCGGAGCCAGGGGTCAGGTCAGAGAGAGTGTCCAGTGCGGAACCAAGGGTCAGGTCAGAGAGAGTGTCCAAGGCGGAGCCAGGGGAAAGGTCAGAGAGGGTGTCCAGGGCGGAACCAGGGGTCAGGTCAGAGAGAGTGTCCAGGGCGGAACCAGGGGTCAGGTCAGAGAGAGTGTCCAGGGCGGAGCCAGGGGTCAGGTCAGAAAGAGTGTGCAAGGCAGAGCCAGGGGAACCAGGGGACAGGTCAGAGAGAGTGTCCAGGGTGGAACCAGGGGTCAGGTCAGAGAGAGTGTCCAGGGCGGAGCCAGGGGTCAGGTCAGAGAGAGTGTCCAGGGCGGAGCCAGGGGTCAGGTCAGAGAGAGTGTCCAGGGTGGAGCCAGGGGTCAGGTCAGAGAGATTGTCCAAGGCGGAACCAGGGGACAGGTCAGAGAGAGTGTCCAAGGCAGAGCCAGGGGACAGGTCAGAGAGAGTGTCCAGGGCGGAACCAAGGGTCAGGTCAGAGAGAGTGTCCAAGGCGGAGCCAGGGGACAGGTCAGAGAGGGTGTCCAGGGCGGAACCAGGGGTCAGGTCAGAGAGAGTGTCCAGGGCGGAACCAGGGGTCAGGTCAGAGAGAGTGTGCAAGGCAGAGCCAGGGGAACCAGGGGTCAGGTCAGAGAGAGTGTCCAGGGCGGAGCCAGGGGTCAGGTCAGAGAGAGTGTCCAGGGCGGAGCCAGGGGTCAGGTCAGAGAGAGTGTCCAGGGTGGAGCCAGGGGTCAGGTCAGAGAGATTGTCCAAGGCGGAACCAGGGGACAGGTCAGAGAGATTGTCCAA
The DNA here is from genome assembly GCA_037043235.1 of Rhodeus uyekii. NCBI lineage: Eukaryota > Metazoa > Chordata > Actinopteri > Cypriniformes > Acheilognathidae > Rhodeus > Rhodeus uyekii. The sequence goes on from JAWRVZ010000049.1 coordinate 2,446,801, forward strand.
GGCAGAGCCAGGGGACAGGTCAGAGAGAGTGTCCAGGGCGGAGCCAGGGGTCAGGTCAGAGAGAGTGTCCAGTGCGGAACCAAGGGTCAGGTCAGAGAGAGTGTCCAAGGCGGAGCCAGGGGACAGGTCAGAGAGGGTGTCCAGGGCGGAACCAGGGGTCAGGTCAGAGAGAGTTTCCAGAGCGGAGCCAGGGGTCAGGTCAGAGAGAGTGTTCAGGGCGGAACCAGGGGTCAGGTCAGAGAGAGTGTGCAAGGCAGAGCCAGGGGAACCAGGGGACAGGTCAGAGAGAGTGTCCAGGGTGGAACCAGGGGTCAGGTCAGAGAGAGTGTCCAGGGCGGAGCCAGGGGTCAGGTCAGAGAGAGTGTCCAGGGCGGAGCCAGGGGTCAGGTCAGAGAGAGTGTCCAGGGTGGAGCCAGGGGTCAGGTCAGAGAGAGTGTCCAGGGCGGAGCCAGGGGTCAGGTCAGAGAGAGTGTCCAGGGTGGAGCCAGGGGTCAGGTCAGAGAGATTGTCCAGGGCGGAGCCAGGGGTCAGGTCAGAGAGAGTGTCCAGGGCGGAGCCAGGGGTCAGGTCAGAGAGAGTGTCCAGGGCGGAGCCAGGGGTCAGGTCAGAGAGAGTGTCCAGGGCGGAGCCAGGGGTCAGGTCAGAGAGAGTGTCCAGGGTGGAGCCAGGGGTCAGGTCAGAGAGATTGTCCAAGGCGGAACCAGGGGACAGGTCAGAGAGATTGTCCAAGGCAGAGCCAGGGGACAGGTCAGAGAGAGTGTCCAGGGCGGAACCAAGGCTTTGCCAGTCAGGAGCGGGATTAGATGGAAACCCCAGTCAGCCTTGGGCCAACAACACACTGTAGCAATCCTGTAAAATGTTATCAAGAAGTGTTCTATGTCATCAGAGTCACTTAATTTTTCTAATTTCGGCTCTTTAGACATGGACTGACCTCTATTCTGGTCCACTCGATTAAGTCCTACTTCACTTTCTTTAGATCAGAGCCCCTCTCCTGCATCTCCCCAGGACACACATTCACCGAGTCTAGATCAGGATTTGGAGTTGTGCGAGCTTGCACCTCCATCTGAAGCAGGCCAAACTGATGCTGCAATGTTTTGAATTGTCGTTCTTGTTCCTTTTGCTCTTGGGCTCTCACCGACTCACGAGCATCCATTTGTGTCAAGTGTGCTCGAAACAAATTTGTCAGGTCTGAAAGTGTGGGCTCCCGACCTTCAAACTCCTCTGCAGCAACTTCCACACCATCCTCCACGATTTCCACCTTTTCTTCCTGGCCTGTCTAGGAAGAAACTCTCTAAACTGTCAAAATCAGTTATAGTTGTCATTTTTACTTTTATTTTAACACCAACTTTACCAACACAGTTGACTGAAGAATTAATTTAATCCATTCACATGGTTGGCAGCACAATACTTAAAATAATTACCAATAATACACACGTCCAATTAGTGATTACATTTCAGTTGTGAAAATAAATCATAACATAACTATCTTAAGCCATTCATAAATATGCCAGTGGCCATTACAATTTAAAGGACATTCAAGGAATTTTGTTCAAAGATTCTGAGAACGTTCATCAAATGTCAACGACAATATGTAATGATTGCATGAGCATTGTTTGAAAATGTTTAATTCTAACACTCGCATAAGCTTTACAGAAATTTAAGAGGAAAGTTACGATCAATAACTATGGAACAGTCAAAAAAAAAGAAAGACGTTTTTTAAAAGATCAAACACAACTTTCATTCTAATGCTTTAAAGGATGTTCCAAAAAAATGTTCTAAGAATGTTGTCTCCCAACAAGAGGATGTTAATGAGGACATAGTTTTTATTTATTTGTTTGTACTAACCTTTTGAGAACATTATTGAAAAAAAGATAATGTTGAACAAACACAAACACATATTAACGTTACAGGAAGAATGTTTGTTCATAACTTTGAGAGAACCTTGACTGATTGTTGGTCAAAAGTATGAGAGTGTTCCCTATAAGCTGGGTTTGTTGCGGTGGGAGCTAGAGACTGCAGTGTTAATGAATGCCCTCACACAGAGAGAGAGAGAGAGAGAGAGAGAGAGAGAGAGAATGTGTGTGTGTCACTGTATTGAGTTTGATTGTGCATGTGCAAATCTGGGAATTTCCTATTTGAGTCAACATAATTCATTGATTTAACAGAAGTCAACAGAATCATTTCAAACTTCAACAGAACCACACTCATAATTGTTAATAGTTGTCATTTTAGCATGGAATTTAACGTTTAATTCTTTCTTTATGTGCTTCAAATCATAAATTGTGTTCTAAGCTTTTAGTTTCTGATTAAACTTAAGTTACACAATCCTCTTCTCTAAACATCCTGTTGAAATATAGTTCTTTACTGTAAGCACGTCTGACAAAAATCAAAAAGACCAAAGACTGGACTTCACTCATCAGCAGTTACACCAACAGAGCTGGACAAGGAAAACTGAAACATGAGGAATACTAAAGGACATGACTGAACCAATTAATAACGATAAGCATATGATAGGATAATTGATATGATATTGTGTTTGTCTCGAAGATGAGTGATCAGTGTATGATATTAAAATATCTGAAGAGCGATTTGAAAGCATTCAGAGGCGTCTGTTCTGCAATTGCTCTCGCAGTGCTTAGATATCATCCACTGATCGACCTGCGCAGCACCGCTTCAAGACAAACACATCTAAAATGAGGGAACAGGTAATCATGTGACATTAGAGGACACATGAGTGTGACAAAATAAAAGACATGAAAACATGGTATAAAATGTGCATGTGCAGATACATCTTGTTGAGGGAGGAACACTGGAACTTATGTACTTGTTTGTTAAAAACAGAGTCAACCACACAGTCTGTCAGTGTAAAGATAAAGCATGTGTGTTAAAACAGTCAGTCATTTGGTTGCTGATGATCTGATGAGAAACAACACAGACAGATAACAGAAAAGTCAAATAAAGTTTTTATATATAAAAAAAAAAAAACAACAGTAGACGCGTCAGATAAAAGAGGAAAAAGAGTTTCCTCTTCCTGAAATAAAAACAGGTATTTCCTCTTCTGGTCATTAATAAACAGTATAAACCACACAGTCTGTCAGTGTAAAGATAAAGTGCATGTGTTAAATCAATCAGTCATTTGGTTGCTGTTGATCCGATGAGAAACACGGTAAGACAAACACACTCTTACTTCAATGAAAACTGATGATTATTGCTCATATAACACACGTGTCTTTACATGAGGATGTTAAGAATAGAGTGATATACATATACTTGAGCACAAGTTGTGATTATGAGTGATGATTATTGCTGTATTATAGATATATTTAATGCTGATGTGGGTCAGAATGGCTCCTCGTCTTCCTCTGATCTTTCTGCTCATGATTCACGGTGAGTTTCTGTAACATTACATTAGAAACACTGATGTTTTTTATTTATTTTACTTAATTCTTAAAGACCCCATTATGAGTGATTGAGCAGTTTTCTGTGTAGTGTTGATGTTTTTCCCTTTGACATTTGGTTGTAGCATCAGATCATCAACGGTATTTGCAATTTTTCGATGAACACTGAAAGCCTCAAAACACACATTTATAAATGATTTGTTGCACTATTTGATAGAGCAGCTGTTTGTTTCTGTTCTCTCTGCTGTTTTTAGACATCTGTGTTTGTCACGTCTGCAACATCCTCCTTCTGATGGAGTAATTCACACTGAGACCAAACTATTACACTTGAGCTCTTTCCCAATCACTCACTTAGACTGTATAACACCGGCATATTAACCAGAATTTGAAGACAATGTCCAGCTCATAAAGAGAAAAAAAGTGACAACATTTTCTAATTTTTTCAAATTTCAAATGCCAAACATTGATATGTTTGGCATTTGAAATCTTTGTTCTGTTTTCATACTTCTGTCTTTGCAGTGAAGGCGCACACATTTTTTTGATTGGGTGATAATTTGAACCTCACTCAAGAGGTACACAAGCGCATTAGAGTACCCGCCCCTCACACCGGAGAAACCCTGGTTCAAATCTTGCTCGGAGTGTGTCGAGTAGGATCCTTGTGAGGTTTAGGGTGGTGAGTGTGATGTAGGCCCAGTAAAAGCTGTGCAAGTAAACATCACTCCTCTGGTCTCAAGGGTTGCACTAGGGGCTTGGTCTTCTTAGAGTGCCACCTCCCAAGCCGGAGATATCTGGGACAAATATGACCCTTTACATTTGGTTCCATGACCTGGATGAGAGTGAGGTTCAGAGAGTGAGTGTCATGCAGGCCATTGAGAGCTCTGCATATAAACCTCACTGGGCGCAAGAGGTCAGAGAGGTTTAGCTGTTGAAATGGGGTGTTAATAAAAAAAGGGAATATCTAAACCACAGAATCTAGAATTGATTCGATTTTCAGCAACTCAACCAACAGTGACCATTGGCGATAGGATGAAGGCGTATCCAGAGACTAAACAATTTTTGAGATATGTTGTAACTTTATGCAAATGAAGAGCAACTTTTTGGAGCGACACATGATCGGCCACTACATCTCATAGTGGATTGTGAGGAAGTCAATTTTAGTGGTCTGCAATTTACCAATATGATGTGTCTCTGTATCCATACAGCGGTACTCAACAGTTCTATCATGATGAATTCTGTATTTCAGGGGTTTCTGATGCTGTTTGGGATGTGAGTTACAGTCCTTCATACATCTGTGCACTAAAGAACTCATCAGTGATCATGAACTGCACTTATACATTCCCTGCTGGATATCAGATCATGAGTGTGTACTGGACCAAAGGCCCTGTAGATCATATAGAGCCTCCAGATCTGTCTAAAGACCCTGAATACAGTCAGAGGCTTCAGATAAACAGCAGAACTGCACCATCAGACTGAATCATGTGACACTGAACGATTCACACATGTACTATTTCAGATTCATCACTGATAAACCTGGTGGAAAATGGACTGGCATTCCAGGAGTGACTCTTGCTGTCACAGGTGAGTTTGCTGAGGTTTCTCTCTTCTTCTGTGCATTATGTTGAATAATAATCAGTGTATGACAGCAGCACTAGATATCATGTGTGTGTTGTGTTCAGATCTTCAGGTGGATTCTCCTGAGAGAGTGACAGAGGGAGATTCAGTGCGTCTGACATGTAAAAGCAGCTGCACTCTGACTGACAGAGCAACATTCATCTGGTACAGAAACTCACAGCCATTAACTGAGAGAAGAGACGGAAACAATGAACTGGTGCTGCAGTCAGTCAGAAGAGAGGATGCAGGCAGATATAGCTGTGCTGTACACGGACACACACACACATCTCCTGCTGTTCATCTCAATGTCATGTGTGAGTACAGATTGAGTCAAAGTTTTGTCGTCAATAAGGAAATTATATATTATGTAAAATTAATACATTTTCTTCTAGATCCTCCAATGGAACCGTCTGTAATAGTGAGTCCATCTGGTGAAATAGTGGAGGGAGATTCAGTGACTCTGAACTGCATCAGTGATTCAAACCCTCCTGCTCTGAACTTCAGCTGGTTTAAAGGAGGAAAGTTTGTAGGATCTGGAAGAATCTACAGCATCTCAAAGATCAGCTCTGATGACAGTGGAGAATACAAGTGCAAGTCCATCAATGAACATGGAGAGAAATACTCTGATGCTGTGACTTTAAACGTTGTGTGTGAGTTTTATGAATCATATTTATCCACATGCACTTGTTAACATTATTATCTGTTGGTATGTTGTCTCCTCTAGTCCTGTTAAAGATTGGTTTGTGTTTTTGTCTGTATTTCAGCAGTCAGATGTTTCTCGTCTGTAGCTGTTGCTGCGGGTGTTGGTGTTTTACTTGGTGGAGCATCAGGTGCTTTCATCATGTACATTTGGTAAGACAAGCCCATCACTGGTTCTGACCTGTCTTGGAGGTGTCCATCACAACTACTTTCCTTCAGAAAACCGAGCCCAGTGCTAATCCCAACTAATACAAATGTGGTGATTCCCAGGGGATCAAGCCTTTGGCAAAGCCGTGGTGTCCCTCGTGCTACGTTTGAGGTGGGACTTAGACCTTCAACCAGCGTTGTAGTAGCTGCATATGTTACAGGCCGATGGGAACAACAGAGGAGGTTGTTGCCATGAGGCCCAGTAGCTCCTGAAATATTTTCAGGAGGATGTTGTTCAAATATTTGAATGACGCAGGTCTGAATTTTCAGCAAAATGTTCCAGCACAATCCAGGCCCGAATTTGAATACTCTCCTTCAGGAACACAATGCGCTTGCTAAAGGACATGGAGTTCTTGCATCTGTGCACTCACATTTCCTCCTTCAATTGGGCTAAGAGCAATCAATTGTTGAGGTAACACAGGATACATTCTCCCATTCGTCTTAAAGGAGAGAGAGCACAGCGTAGAGTTAAGGATAGTCCCAAATGTTAGGACTGTAGGTTGGTAAGCTACTACTTTGAACATGAATCTCAAGAAAGGTTTGTGATGGGGAGCTGAAAAGCCTGACTTGGTGCAGACCGTGGGAACTTGCCCCACAGTGCCCCAAAGCGTCTCTGGAACTGCTTCCCAGTGCTTCACGGCTGAGAGAATTGACTGGATGCGGGCGGGAGAAAGACGTGCTCGCATTGAGACTGAATCCCAGAACACTGTTCTTGGAATTCAGCCATAACCCCAGCACTTTCATATGGTTGAGAAAGACATCTCGATGCCGAACCGCCAGCTGCCTCGACTGGGTCAGGATTAGCCAGTCGTCTAGGTAGTAGAGAATACGAAAGCCCTGAAGGCGAAGAGGTGCAAGAGAAGAGGTGTATATATATATATATATATATATATATATATATATATATATATATATATATATATATATATATTACACACACACATATACATATATCACACACACACACACACACATCAATACAAACACTGAAAAAGGCAATAAACTTACAGGGAAGCTTTTCCAAGACACAAAATGTAAAGAAAACTGTTTTTGTCAACCGCATGGAAAGAAACTGGAATACTGCGGTTATTTGCTGCATAACCTCTAATCCAAGAGTCACATGATCTGAACCAACCAGTAAATAAACAGCTCACAGTATCAGCACTCTTTGTTGATGCATCAAACTGCCACAAAAATGTGCTAAGAAATAACAAAAGTATATATGTCACGACTAGAGTGGTTAAGGTTGAATGTATGTTAATTAATAATTGAGAGGATTAGTTTCATTAATTAATCTGGGTACATTATTAAACAACATTGTTGTAAAAAAAACATCTGCTTGTTGTGACTTAAAATCCTGTGTATAATAGATAAATATGCTGTTTATTTATCTTTCTTCTGACAGCCTTACTAAAAGGATGAAGAGAAGATCTGCTATGAAGCCGGTGAGATGATCACAATTATTTACAATTTTAATGCAAAGATATTTCCTACAACCAGAGTTGTACTGAGATATTAAAAGTATAAAACACACAAGTCTCGTGTCAAACACCTAATCAGTTCTAGATCCAGTAAAACTGATTTCCGTCAATATCCTCTAAACATTACAGTGAGCATTTAAAACATGAACTCACAATGTTTGCATCCTTCTGTGTCTCCTGTAGACCCCTGATCCCAGTGAAGACACTTATGCAGGTCTTGACCTCAAGTCCATGACCTCTGACCTGTACGACACACTCACAGTAAGTGAGACGGTAAAGTCAGATACTAATCACAAATGATCACATGACCGATTTCTTATAATCAATAAAACTCTCTTCAGTGCTAGTGGGATTGTTTTATGTATCTTGTGAAAGGTTGTATAATGTTGTTGATGAACTTTATCAGTGTTTCTTCATCTTATTGTTTGTTCAGATCAACAGCAAGAGGCTGCAATAATGAACCAATCCTGAGCTCTGTGGGCGGAGCCACACATGATTGACAGGGATCATCAGCGACGAGTCATTAAAGATATTAATTTAACCTTCATTTGTGCTCATTGACCCTGTGCGTTCAGAATTGCCGTTACTCTGCTGGACCGATGTAATGTCTGTTTCTTTTTGTATATGAATTCAGGGTGAATAACAACCTTTTCTTTTCTTTAAATTTAATTTGCCCCAGTTGTTATTAAAATGTGTTTTGTTCTGGGAGGAAAACGCAATTACGTTAAAAACTTGTTTGCTCCCTGGATTTTATTCTCACTGCGCCAGCAACAGTATTCATATTGTCTAAGGTTTTTATATATAGATTATACCCTTTCCATTATATTATTGAAAATTGTGTACAATAAACAAAGATATAATAAACAAATTACAATAAACTAATTAAGTCACTCTTTGAGGTCAGTACACAAGCATTTACATGTTAAAGTGCAATGTTTGACTTAAAAATAACAGTAACTTGATAATTTATGGCTCATTAGATCTAGCATTCTGCCCGCTTTGAATCATAAATAAATTATCAGACATAAATCAGTGCATAAGATTACATGTATTTCAATTAATCTTAGCATTTATTATAAATAATTATTGAGAGAGATCCATGCAATAAATCCTTGCTGTAAATAACAGTAATATACTGTTGAAAACAATGCAGTCTTGGCAATATTTGTCATATTCCTTAAAGTAACCTACAGGAATACGGTACGAATTAACAACGCTCAAAGTCTGTGTCCAAATCACAGCCTTTAGCCTCAATAACTTGAGTTTTTTACAACTTATAATCAAACACAAAGCAAACAAACAAATCAAATCCAATGCACTAATAGTTGCATGGGTGTAGGAGTCTGAAATGTTCAATAAAAATGCTGATGAATGATTTTGTTTGGTAAAATGATCAGTCACTAGAATGAGCAGTCTTATCTGTTGATGATGGGATCGATGAAATGTTGAAGTGTAGTTACTAAAGACTAAAGTCTATGAGCAGTTGCAATACAACACCCAAACAAGTTTAAAAACTCCTTCTCAATCTTCTACTTCCTCTTTTATTCAAAATAAAAGTGCGTCAATAAGGAAGTGTGTTCCCTAGTGGCCAGGATGAAAATAACACTTTTAAATCGCATGTGATAACCAGTGTAGCAGGCAGTGACTCTGACAATACACAGCAAACATTAACTTTGCTCAGAGAATATCAGATCCTAGATGTCAAATAATGATGCGCCTTGGTTAAGAAATCTTGAAATGAACCAATTAAATTATGTAATCCATATGAATAAACGTAGCTGTTTATAATGAGCTCTTCAATGAGGAAAGGACGAGGCAGACATATGTCCACATGATAGGCATATGTTAGGAGCCCATAGAATGCATTCCACTTTTAACAGAAGCCAACTGTTCCTCTGGTAATGTCAGCAGTAAATGAACGCATGTTACAGAGAGCCAGAGAAAAGACGGAATGCCGACCATCTCTCCAGCATACTATCTTTTTCTCCCATGTCTTGACATATATGAAACATAAATAAGAGATCTCATGACAAAATTACTGGTGTGCGGTCCCATGATTAAAACAACAACGGGGACAAAAGCTTGTTTTTCAAGTCTACAAATACCCACTGGGGTTCGATTTGAATTCAGGAATAAAGAAACATTTCAAAATATACCCTTTGTTTTTTCACAAATCGCACCATATATATATATATATATATATATATATATATATATATATATATATATATACACAATATTATATTTTTAGTAACACGTGACAGTATGTGTTTAATGTGCATCAACCTTTTACTCCTCGTAAAGTTAGCTATTCATAATTGGTTAACAACTATTAATCTGCAAAAAATAATCTTTCATATTCAAATGTCATGGTTCACTGTAGATAACTGAGTTACAGAATACTGCCTAAAGATGAGCAATACAAAAGCAAGAATAACAGAAAAGCGTTGAAAGAAGAACATGTTCCAGTGTTTTTCAAAAGTAATGTGACTGAACAAAGTAAAAGCAGATAAATATAGAATTGCGTTACCATTTTTCAGTGAGTACCTCGTTCATCAGATGTGAAACGTTGAAGGAAGCAGGAATTCAGAAATGTGTCCTTACGATCGCTACATTTACATCTGCTTCCTTTCCAGTCTTTATTTGCCACTTCCTGCATCAAGACATTCAGATCTGCATGAAACCTTTAAACCTTAAAATACTGCTACTGAAATCTTTGAGCTACCTATGATTCTAGGATTTTCAATTTGGGGTCAGGCTAACAATGTACATGTGCAGAGATGGGCAGTATTTTAATTCCAATGAATTTGAAATATGTATTTAGTAGTTTTGTATGTTCCTAAAAAATATAAATCAAGTATAATTTTTAATTAAACAATTTGAGAGATTGTATTTCATATTCAAAGAACTTATTCAAATATGCAATTTTTTTCTGACATGAAATAACTTTCATCCGGCTCAACAGGAACAGAGACATTACATATGAACAGCACTACCAAAATGCCCATCACAGTTTGCAATAAAATCATGTCCCACATCCTATTGGACCATTCCGGTGCAATGATTGTGAACAATTTCAGAAGGAAGTAAATTTAGCTGTGTTTATGCACATTCAAGCTGTTTTAATGTGAGGTATTGCATCGTCCGATTCCGGAATACAGTTCCACTTTAATAAAAATAATTTTTAGTAATTTCTACTGAGTGATTTATAATCAATATATTGAAATATGATTTAAGTTGTTGAATGGCTTACTGTGTACATTAGTATGGTCTATTACAGATCAGGTCACAGAAACATCCCCAGAGTAAATCATATCGGAATATATTCAGTCCATTAGATAATGATGGAAACCTGCAAAAAACCACAACAAAAAACTAACAAGCTAAAAAAAGAACATGACAGAAGTCAATTAAACTATATAGCATTAAAAGAAAATACATTAAACACAAATTAATCTTCCACTTAACATTAAATTGTAATTAAAAAAAGCTTTATATAAAACTTAATTTTAGTATTTATTATCGCTTTTGATTGTCATGACAAAGCATGCTGGGATATAGAAATAGAAATCGAATAGTTCATAAAACTCGAAACAAAACACTGAAAGTATTTAAGTATTTAAGACTTAAAATGTGTCAGTTGTGTGAACTCAAAAAAGAAAGGGATAGTTATTGGGCCTGACAGTGTGTTTATGGTCCTGGAGAGGTTTTGACTTGCTTATTTTCAGCTGCTTATAAACACATTAATGGCAAAAGTCTAATTACACTGTATTGTCTCTGCTGGTATTGTTAGGCACCGGGTGCAAGTGTGTGATGTAGAGACGCCAGGCGACGATAAGGTTCAAACAAAAACACTTTAATTAACCAAAGATAAACAAAAAGGCACGCGATGGTGCAAAACTCAAGCTCGGGAGGATAACTAAACACACACAAACTACCACCTAACATATGACAATTACCGACCAGGGACAATGGAAACATAGGGGTTTAAATACATGAGGACTAACACTGAACAGCTGAACGACAAACAAGGTAATCAACTAACAAGATATCTACGGAAACACATGAGGGACAAACATAAGGATCATGACCAGACTGTGACAGTAGCTCCCCCTCCCGAAAGGCGCGACCTCGCGCCTAAACAGGTCTACAGCGGAGGGAGGGAGGGGGACCAGGGGGAGGACTGAACAAAATACAACAGAGACCAAACAAAATGAATCAAGCCCATGGGGGTGCAGGAGGGATCAGGGGCCAGGCAGAGGGAAGTGTCCAGGGGGGAGCAGGCGGGGTCAGGGGCCAGGCAGAGGGAGGTGACCAGGGAGGCTCAGGTGGGACAGGGGGCCCGGCAACCAAGTCAGTCCACGGAGACACCGATAGGCCGAGGACCCCGATTGATGCCGCTGGCTCCGGAGGCCGAGAAGGAGCTGGAACGACGAGCCTCCGAAGGACCAGCGGCAGGCCCGAGGACTGACTCGGAGGCGGAGGGACTGAGGACAAAGGGAGGCCCGGAGGGAGGGGGGAGGCCAGGAGGCCAGGCGACAACCGACCAAGGGACGACCGGAGGGACGAGGGAGCACGCAGGAGAGGAGAGGCTGAGGGATGCTGGTGGGACTGAGGGAGTGAGGAGTGTAAGTGACGCCGATGCGTCGACGGGCCGAGGTGGAATGAGGGGCACCGAGGTCAGAGGTGGAACCTCAATGCCCCGCGATGCCGGTGTTCCGCCGACGCATGGCAGCTCCCCGGTGTTGAGGGGAGCTAGAGTGTGGGTGCGGGACACAGGAGGAGACGGGGCAGAGTGCAGACATGGTAGAGGTGGTGGGAGAGGGAGGCTGGGTGGGAGTTCTGGTGGCTCGGGATCAGGGAGGTCAGGAAGGAACCAAAGGCCCGGGAATATAGGGAGTTTGGGCTGGGGCAAACACAGTTCATCACCGGCCGTCGTGGCGGCCTGGGGAAAACACAGTTCAACACCGGCCGTCGGGGCGGCCTGGGGACAACACAGTTCAACACCGGCCGTCGGGGCGGCCTGGGGAAAACACAGTACATCGCGGGCGGCCGGCGGAGGTTCGGGGAGGCCTTGGAGGTCTGGGAGGTCTGGGAGGTCTGGGTGCGCCGGCCGAGGCGTTTGGTATTTCTATGCACTGGAGAAAACAATATTTCCTGCTTCGTCAGTGGCTCACCTTCACCATATTCGTGCAGAATAATAAATCCAATGTGGGCCAGTAGCTGGTCACTAAGATTCTCAAATCTGGGTACTTACTGATAAGATGATCATGATGTGTCATCATTAATACGATGGCCACTCTTAACAGATAACATGACTGATATTTTTTAAAAATTATTATTTTATTGCATAGTATGTGAATAATTTTGTATAGGCCAATTATATTATCAATTATAAACATTAACATATTATTATTTTGAAAGTTCTTGAAAAATCACAATCACCAAGCCTGCATTTATTTGATCATAAGATACTTTTTTAAAAACATTATTTCAAATGGTAGTGCATGCTGTATCCGGGCAGAATTTTGCAAACAAAATCTTCATTAATGAAATGCTGTGCTATTTTATAGGAAACACTGTAGTCCAGTGGTCCCCAACCCCCGGTCCGCGGAGCGCATTCGCGGAAGCGGCTGTGGCGATGTGACTATGGAGACGTTTGAACAGTCTCCGCACCCATCCCGGCGTCAACAATCTCGCGCGGACCCATCATCCACTATCCAAAACACGCCAAAGAAATGTTGTTAAGACATTCATATTAAGCATATGACGTTTTATGTATCATATTTGTTATTACAGAGCCTTTAAATGCTATTTTTTTGTTTAATATGTTGCAAAGACATTTTATTTATGCATTTTAGCCGATCTCACTCCTCACTGCATAACAATATAATTTGGGAAAAGCCCATTGCCGATGTAAGTATGTGTCGTAAATGAAACCCATACGCACAGAAACACACAGAACATAAAGGATTCATATTTAACCAAACTAATATTCACAGACACTAGTCCATATCATGATTATAATAAAGAAAATAAGAATAAACAACTTACCCATCACAATCCTCGACTGGATCCGTTGCTCCTCGAAATGAAACTGAAACCATTCAAAAATATGCTTTTTCAGAGTGAAATGTGCTCTTTTAGTCTCACCTGATTAGCGCAGAGGACAAGCTCTCAGATTGTCGGGGTTGTTCTCTGTTAGTGCAGCCTTGGCAAGCAGAAAGCTGCTGTGGAGAAGCTCTGAGTCATCTGTGAGCTGTGCGGCACTATTAATCAGCCTCAGGTGGCTTGTGTTTCGCAGGAAATTCCAGAAACTGACGCAATGTGAACCAACCTTAGAGAAATGTAACACAGTAATTTAATCGTAAGAATTTTCTCATTCTGTGTGAATTTACAGTACTTGAAACACAGTATAATACTGTAAAAAAAACATCATCATGCTGTATGTCTACAGTGCATGAATAAATGCACACTCTCTTGTCCTCACGTGGTTCATGTTCACATCAGCCACGTGCTTTCATTTCATGTCTTGCCTTGTGTTGTGTAGCAGCAGCTTGTGTTTTCACTGGCTGTGTGCCTTCTTGTCATTTTGTTTTGTGCTGAGACGTGGCTTTTGAGTTATCATTGGCCGCGTGTTTGTGTCATGTTTAGTCTTGTCATTGTGTAACCCCGCCTGTCTTGTTTCCTAATTATTGGTTTGATTTGCCCTACCTGTTCTCCCTCATTATCTGCCTTGTGTTGTGGTCGATTGTATCAAATGCAGCACTAAGATCCAGTAACACTAACAGAGAGATACAACTACGATTGGATGATAAGAGCAAATCATTTGCATCTCTGATACACTCTCAATCCTGACTGGAAATCCTTGTAGATACTTTGTCTTTCTTAAAAAGGAACATTTGTGAGGATATTACCTTTTCTAGATTCTTTGACAGAATAGGTAGATTTGATATGGGCCTATAATTAAATAATTTTGTTGGATCAAGTTGTGTTTTTAACAAGCAGTTTAATTATAGACAGCTTAAAGTATTTGCGGTACGTATCCTAATGACAAAGATGGATCAATGACATTAAGAAGAAAATGTATGACCTCTGGAAGCACTTTTTTCAGTAGCTTAGCTGGTATTGGGTCTAGCAAACATGTTGTTGAGTTAAAGTGACATTGATGGATAAGTAGACCTGAATCAATTTGCAAGAAGCTCATATGTATTTTGTACTTTATTAACTAAATCATGAAAACAAAAGTTATATAAACAAACTCATACACGCAAATTATGTATACATACAACTGGTAAAGTGAAAGTGCATTAGATCAGAAACCGGAACACAAACTAATGGAAAAAGAGTGATTTAACCCTTGACAAGCACATGCTCACAGCACCTCATTAAATGTAAAACACTTGCATTCCTCCTTGTGTCTGAAGCTGTCGTTGAAGGCCAGAAGAAGGATTTGATGGTTCTGTGAGTTGATGATGTTGAATCTGCAGTCACTTTCTTCTCCGTGGATGAAGAAGTCATGATGAACTCTAATCCTCACAATGAAGGAAGTTAAACGTGTTCCCTAGTACTCTCTTGAAAAAAAGCGTTTGGCATGCTGCATGTTTTAAGGCCAGCATGGCCTCTGCTCTTGAGAACAGAAGATGTACTGAAAAGATGGTGTTGTGGTTTGAAGCGTCACATTTTTCTTTCTTCATAAAAACCACACTTCTCAAAGGTCTTTGTTTCCAGAAACTTACTTTAATGCCAGAACATAAAGGCCTGAGAACCTCTGCAAAGACAATCATCTCCACAGAGACAACTGTCCATCCAGAGAGAACTGTCTATTTTGTACATGCTTACAAAATATACCGTACCCTATTGGTATTCTAGGAAACACCATGTGAACATAGTGTACATTTAGGAAAGGCACCAAGTTCTTGACCACTGGAGGTTCTTTGATTTCACGTCATTCTTCTGCAAGCACCAGTAATATGTTGCACGCAGAACATGAGGCAGCTCAATGTTACATCATGTATAAACATATGGCTATATTATACTTGAATGACGTATTTTCTAAATACAAATCTTCTTCAGTGGAAGAAGGTGGGATCAGGAGGATTGTTTAGAGACTTAAAAACCAAAGGCTGGTAAGATATGGACAGAGGAATGCATTCTTACACATGGTTACAATCATTTAAACATCCAAATATGTCTAGGAATAATAGCTAGGCAAAAATCCAACATGAAGACATGCAGACACACAGGAATATATCATACAAAATTGGGAATATCTAAGACATAGACAAGACATAAAAACATTTACGCGAGTGTGTTTGGGTCTTTTGTGTATTTCTTTGACACCTGATTACTGTCTGATTTGCATTTATCAAGATACTGGGAGAAATTAAACAGACTTAGTGGTGCCAGTGGCACTGTGGCTGAAGTCAGTTCTTGTGTTTCTCTTTTCTTCAGTGATTCTGCTTGTTATCATCAGGTGTTCATTATTACTACTCAATCATCACTTAATTAATCTCTTAATGATCTCATTCACCTTTAACTGTGTACATTCACACCAAATGTACAGTTTTCCAGTTTGTATCTGATTATGTGTGTTACTGGGGGGGAAAAGGCACTTTCCCCCCTAGAATAAAGGAAATTGTCATGATTTTCATGTAAAAAATGTAATATTACTGTGAGTTGATTTTAAAAATCATCTCAGAGTTGAGAAATAATTGTCTTTTCTGAAAATGTAATAACAAATATTTTTAATAAACCTGTTACATTTCCTTAAAAATACCAGACAAATAGTCGGACCACTGCAATATTCAGGATTTAATTGATTTGTTGTTTGAATTATTTATTTTTTTTGTCTGGAACTGTATTTGTATGTACGGAAAACATTGGCTTTATGATGTTTATCATTCATAATGACACTAAAGATGTTACAGATCCTGGAGATTGTAGTTTGCAGTGCCGTTATCTGTTGATGATGTTCTTCACTGGAGCTGAAACCATCTTAAGTTTCCTTGCCTATAAAAAAATGAGGTTGTGAAAGCAATTTCTTGTTTATATATGTTTTCATTTTTTTTAAGAAACAAGCTTGTCCCTTTTACTTCTTAAGTCTAATTTGTAGACATTAACACATTAGCTGGTTTTATGTAACAAACTCATTGTATTATACGGCATTAATTAATGTTTGTTAGCGTTTGATCATGTAAGCTCAACAATGCTAGCACAATATTTCATTTAATTATACATTAGTAAATTTCAAGATTTATAAATGTTGTGGAAGTGTTGGTCGATGTTTGGAGCTCATTTGAAAGGCCACAATTAGATACAACTTCACAAACTGGAGAGAGATCGTACAATCTCCATATTTTTGAAAGCAGTGATTAAAGAGAGTTCATAAAACAAATGTTTCTCACCTGTCTGAACAACATCAAGCAAGCATTCACTGAATAATACAGGCGCCACAATCACAGGTGCCGCAATCACAGGAGCCGCAATCACAGGAGCCGCAATCACAGGGTCCGCAATCACAAGGGTCACAATAACATGGGCAACCATCACCGGAGCCACAATCACAGGGGCCGCCATCTCCAGTGCCGCCATCACCAGTGCTGCCATCACAGGGGCCACAATAGCAGTAACCACAATGACAGAAGCAGCTCTCCTTCAAAGGCTTTTCACATGTCTCTGACATCTCTTCAGTCTTTTGCCCAGGTTTTGGACTTTTGGTTATAGCATGAGAATTATTTTCGCAATTTCCATATCCTTCTTGACTGTTCTCAAAATCCATGGCTCGTCTGGCAGTTTGAGTGATCTGCTTCAAACCGGTGAGCTGATTAGGAAATATTCACAAATCTTACAGCAGATGTTTCATCTTGTGTGAATCAGGAAGTGGATTGCATGCTGTCTCACTGGAGCGAACTGAGCATGTTCAGTAGGCGTGTCCCCTCTCTCTCTTTCTCTCTCTCTTTCTCTCTCAATTTCTCTCTCCCCCACACACACACACACACACACAGACGCATCCTGTGCCTGGTCTGTGGTCATAAACAAGTCACAACAGTCAATTTCCTTCCATGATTAATATTTTATATTGATGTGATTTTTTTCTTTCTCTCTCTCTCCCTCATATGTTTTCCTGTAATTCAGGGCTTTACTGGCAAACTTTAGTTTCCTTCTAGTTTCATAAGGAAGGAAAAAACATCACTCCTTGTTCATGTGCAAGGGGATAGAAGGGAGGAATTTATTGTGTAGCATTTCCAATTTGAACGAAAACAAAAATATCGGAACAGAAAGTATGTGCTTTTTCAAACTGTTTAAATTACCATGAAAGCAATGCTGGGTATTTTTTTCACAAATGACTTTATGTATGTATGTATGCATGCATGTGTGTATGTGTATTTATTTATTTGTTTGCTTGTTTATTTAGCTAAATTATTGTATCGTTTTATTGCAATATAAAATTTGGTTATTGTTGTTCCTATAACTTTCATTGAAAGTTGAATTCAGTTGAATTGAGTTCTGATCCTCTCATTCTGCATTAAACTGTCACCATCTTCGACAAAAAAAAAAAAAAAAAAAAATTTGGAAAGGGTGTTTGGGTTTTCCAGCATGAGGGAGAAAGTGTGAAGCGTAAATGTGTAGCAAGTATAAGGAATAAACAAATGAGTTAAATGAGTTAATGAGCATTTGGTATTTCATTACTCCTGATTCTCTGGCCACATCCAGACATGACGGTGGGTGATGGGGGGTTTGGTTCTTCTCTTTCAGCTCTTCAATGGTGTCCTTATCATCGCCCAGATCAAGTTTAGTCACGAGCATGAACAAATATTTGGGGTAATGATGTCTGACCTCTGAAAAAACATATTACACTGACATGGATCCACGCGAGTGTCACAGTACGATAGTGTTCGAATCATGTCGTAATTGTCCTGCCTTGTTGAACGATGTATTCTCATCGATCATCACAATCCACAATCCAACTAACTCCCGCAACAGCTAGATTACACTGGGTCCAAAGCCAGAAGTTATGTTTGATGTTTGAAGATGCTATAATGAAAAAAATAATTTCTGCCTTTTTTTTTTTTCTCGGACAAGATCCTTTTCCAGAACTGGCGACTTGGATCTCCAAAGTGAGCCCTGGTAAAAAAATATTTGAGGACACACTTCCCTAATTCATCTTTCATATTATAAGATGTTATTTAGAAAGTAAGTTATTCAAGTATCATATGCTTAGTCACAATTAGTTCAATCTGTGCTGACTCTACTATAATACAGGACATATAGTTCACACATGGTCCACCTCAAAATGTATAGTGAGAAAGTGTAACATGGTTTGCATAGAATAATTATAGGAAGAATGGTATATCTTGAAAATATGTTCAGATCGTGGATTGTGTTTGCAGAGCTGCTCCGGCCATTATGATCTCCATTAAAGGCTGTTTCTGGAATCAAAGACCTTTGAGAAATGTGTTTTTTATGAAGAGAGAAAACCACAACAATACTTGTCATTGTCTTCTATTGTCTTGTGAACCTCTGACTCGTCATGTAGTTGTGACTGATTTACTCGCCTTCATCTCAAAACAGATGATGCATTTCAACTTGTGACAGATGAATGCAACAGTTAAAACTACAGCCAAACTAACCTTGTAAACCTCAGGTCAGTGATTCCCAAACTGAGGTACGTCAGATGACAAAGAGGGTATTGCAGTCTATTTAATTAGACCCCACTATCAAATTAAATTAAATTCAAGCATGTACTTCTAAAAGCGAAATAAATGAAATCCAATTAAATTACCTCATCTAAAATAACTCTGTTCAAAATAATGACCTCATCTTTTGCTGTCTTTATAATATTAAGATTGCTGTTTTAATGCTGGGAGTTCTAAAGACCGGATGAAATACTAGAGAGTGAGTGATGCTGTGCGCCTGTTACAGTGGCTAAGTGGATGAACCACCGTCCTGCGGGAGTGCTAATAGATTCTGTGATGACTCAGTCGCCTCTTTAGAGAGAGTGAGATCCATGCGAGTTGGAAAAGAGCCAAGATGAAGACGGTGCTTTAACTGGTGAGAGAGTACATGCTGGTTTTCAATTGTTGAGGAAGTGCCATCCTCCCATAACTGGAAGTGAGGGTGCAACAATTTAAATTCTACCAGGAGGGAAGGTGAAAAGCTTAAAGCATGGATTGGTGTTCCAAGAAAATGATGATTAAAAAGCACTAAAATTGGTGAATTGGCTTGCAATAATACGGGAACCACTTTAAGTGCTTATCTTTATGCAACTCCTATATCAAATGTGTTATGGTGTTATGTACAACCATAAGAGCTGCTATATATTGTTTTTGTGTTTTTTTTATTATGCAGTTGTCTTGAGTTTTGAAGACTGCTCACGCACTGACAGCATGGACCTGCACTAATTCTCTCAAGAAAATAAATAATAATGAAATAAATAATAATTATGTCAAAATGTAAGATTTATGCATTTGAAATTGCATATAATGCTTTTATTGAAGCATTAATTTGGATTTCATAGTATTAACATAAAGAGGCAATCGTTCAATTAATTTCTTAATTATCTCATTAACTGAATAACACAGGCGCCACAATCACAGGTGCCGCAATCGCAGGTGCCGCAATCACAGGAGCCGCAATCACAGGAGCCGCAATCACAGGAGCCGCAATCACAGGGTCCGCAATCACAAGGGTCTCATTTATCTCATTAACTGATTCAATGCTGCTTTCCTGTACCATTGAAGAAGTGCTAAAGTTAATAAGAGATTAATTAAGAGATGATTGAGTATTAAAGATGAACACCTGATGATAGCAATCAGAATCAATGAAGAAAAGCGAAACACACGAACTAAAAGTGACTTCAGTCACAGTCTTAGATTAAATCAACTGAAGATAAAAGAAGACATTAAATGTCTCCAGATCTCAGCAGATTCTTTAAAATTCTGATGAGACCAGTGAACAAAAAGAAAGGTAGTGAAAGATGTGTCCAAACTCAAAAAAAAAAAAAAAAAAAAACCCGAAGAAATCGTGCACTTTCTCCACGGTCCCTTACTAACAGAAAGAGCCTTCCCTGCGGAAGTCACATTGCGACGCTTTTGAGGGTCAGTGCTTCTTAAATCGAGAAAAAATAATGAAAAAGAAATTTGTGAATCTTTATCAGATTAGCCCTCATAGCAGCAGTGATGTTTTTATTTTTGGGTGGCAAGTAGTTTTGAGGTTATTGTCTTTTATAGCTGAATATGTGAGGGATATCGAAAGCGAAAGTAAAGCCTTTTTAAGCGACAGACAGGAAGGATAGAAATCACTTATTGAATAGATAGATGATATATATCACTTACTGAATAGATGGATTATAGAATCACTTATTGAATAGATAGATGATATATATCACTTATTGAATGGATAGATGATAGAAATCACTTATTGAATGGATAGATGATAGAAATCACTTATTGAACGGATAGATGATAGAAAACACATATTGAATAGATATATAATATATATCACTTCTTGAATAGATCGATGATATAATCACTTATTGAATAGATAGATGATAGAAATCTGTTGTGTGGGTTGGGGATATTCTTAATGCACCGCACATATGACGTCATTATAATACAATGGATGTTGCCAAGTCTTAAAATCACCATGAAATCAAAATAGACAATTCTTCTTTTTTTGTATTATTTGTGGAATATCTCAGTATGTATGATAAATAATTGATGTGTACATATCATTATAATTATTTTTAATTTTTACTATAATGTTCCTTAGAAACTTTAATCAAAGTAACTATTTTTATCAAGTGCTCATGCTCACCAATAATTTAATGAACTCTTTGCTTAACTGATATTATGTTTCGTGTTTTTTTTATTACTTTTGTATCAATAGTTCTTTATTGTAACAATAAGCATTTCCATTTAAAGTGCACTTATGTCTTCTGGTTTCTCGGTTTGAAATGTCTCACTAACTCTAAAAAAGACTATGCTTACAAATTACAACAAAACTAAGTTATTGAATGATTTACAGGTTTCTTAAAAGCCAAATTAAAAGGGAAAGAAAATGAGCGACAGGAGTGAGTACTTCCAAAACACATCACTACATACAGTCTATATATGATTATACAGACATGCTTATGTCAAAATACCATTTGTATCTTTGTATCTTCTCAGTACCTCTCATTTCAGTGGAAGATGACATTGATTCATTTGGTAAGATCTATTTTGTAATTTCACTTTTATTGATACAGTATACAGTTTTTTTCTTATTATTATTATTATTATTTAAATTAGTATTAATTTAAAATATTCACCCACATCTTTTTTCCTCCATCCCAGACAATTCAGATGTTTGTAATTGGCAATTTTTTATTATTATTTTGTAATTTAGTTACCTAAAGCATTGGTTCCCAAACTTTTTAGAATGGTGAATCCCTGAGGCTTTTATGCTTCTCTCTTCCACTTAGATTCCAGTCACAACTTTTTACTACGGTATAATATTAGTCCCCATAAACTGGTTCGCTAGTGCAATTTAACCTTAATAAATACCTTCATAAAATAGATAGTATTTTAAATTAAAAATGGTCAATAGTGAAATATGCAGTGATGGTAAAAACAAAGTGACAAGTATCCCTATGCAAAAAGTTGTGCTCTTTACTTAATTAAACATTTATATTCACAGAACATATTTAAGTGTGCACATTTAATCTATACATTCTTAGTGAAAAAAAAAAAACAAACAAAAAAAACAATTTACACATTTGCAAATATGTTATGTTTTAATCGTATCTCAGTTTGGGAATCACTGACCTAAGGTTTAACAAGGTTTTGCTTGTCTGTAGTTTTAACTGTTGCATTCATCTGTCACAAGTTTAAATGCAATGTATTTTAGAAAGAAATTCATCTGGTTTGAGACGAAGGCCGGTGAATCAAACAAAACTACATGACCACAGAGAGGTCCACGGGAGGATACAGCAATCAACAGAAGACAGAATGACTAGTAATCATTTCAAATCGACATTTGTTGATTTAACAGACATTAACTTCCACATGAGGAACCTCTCAATCACAAGAGACCATAACATTTGTAGTACATAATGATATGTGTAAAGTACGAGAAACTGGATTAAAACAATTTCAGAAGGATGCTGAAAAGATAAAAAAGTAAGGAGTTTTTTAAAATCGCAAATGTTTTCATTGTTGTTAAATAATATACCACGTGTAGGAGAGGTGTCTCTTTTGTGGAATATATTATGAACAACTTTAAAAACACTGTAATTATTTTACATGCTAAAAAGCTACTTTTATAATGCTTTGTTTAATCCTGGATTTTATAATGTGATTCACAGCATCAGCTTCTTCTGAACTCAGGATTGTTCTTCTGGGTAAAACTGGATCGGGAAAGAGTTCAACAGGAAACACCATCCTGGGTCGAGAGTGTTTTCAGAAGGAGGTTTCACCGAGATCCGTTACTAAAACCTGTATGAAAGGAGTAGTAGAGCGGGGTCAGCGGATCATCTCAGTGGTCGACACTCCAGGCCTGTTCGATACGACAATGTCAACACAGAAAATGAAGGCTGAAATAGTGAAGTGTGTCTACATGTCTGTTCCTGGTCCTCATGTGTTTCTGCTGGTCATCAGACTGGGCGTGAGATTCACAGAAGAAGAGAAAAACGCAGTGAAATGGATTCGGAAGAACTTTGGAGAAGAAGCTGCTCGTTACACCATCGTTTTATTCACTCACGCTGATGCACTGGAGGAGAAACCGTTAGATCTGTATATCACTGAAAGTAAAGCTCTTCAGGCTCTTGTTAATGAGTGCCATGGCAGATATCACCCGTTCAATAATAAGGACATGGGGAATTCCTCTCAGGTTATTGAACTACTGGATAACATTGAGATTATGGTGGAAAGGAACGGTGGAGATCATTACACTGATGAGATGTACCAAGAAGCTCAGAGAAAA
The DNA here is from genome assembly GCA_037043235.1 of Rhodeus uyekii. Taxonomy (NCBI): domain Eukaryota; kingdom Metazoa; phylum Chordata; class Actinopteri; order Cypriniformes; family Acheilognathidae; genus Rhodeus; species Rhodeus uyekii. The sequence goes on from JAWRVZ010000049.1 coordinate 2,470,160, forward strand.
ATACTTGACAGATCACATTTCTGTAAGTGTGTTTGACTTTTGTGAAATATAATTCCAGCAAGATATAAAGTGTAGTGTGGTAATAATATCTGTTCAGATTCTACTGTGTTTGATTCACTTTGTATCGTACTGATACGCTAAATCTAACCCGTTGGTTTTGTCACATTCAGGGTCGGGGAGTCCTTGTATTGTTTTGTTGGGTAAAACTGAATCAGGAAAGACCAGTGCAGTCAAAAACATCCTGGGCCAAAGCAGTTTTGAGAGGAGAAATTCTGCTACTGAAACCTGTGAGCTTAATGAAGCATGTGTGTCTGGAAAAAGTATGAAAATAATCGACACTCCAGGACTGATTGATGCATCAGAACAAAAGATGAAAGATGAATTAAGGAAGTTTGTCTTCATGTCTGCTCCTGGTCCTCACGTATTTCTACTGGTCATCAAACTGGACACAAGATTCACAGAGGAAGAGAAAAACACAGTGAAATGGATTCAGGAGAACATTGGAGACGATGCTTTACATCACACCATCATTCTGTTCACTCACATTGATAAACTGAGGAGTAAACCAATAGATGAATATATCAACGAGAGACGGTTTCTTAAATCACTGGTCAACCGCTGTGGTGGCAGATTTATCTTATTCAACAATGAGAACAGAAACGATCCCAAGCAAGTCACAAAACTGCTGGAGAAGATTGAGAATATGGCTGAGAGAAATGGATGGAGGTACTACACAAATGAGAAGTTTCAAAATATTTTGAGAAGGACATTGTTTGACAAAATTAAAGAAATGATTCCGGTTGGTGGTTTAGCAGCAGGAGTTGGAACAGTAGGAGCAGGAGCCATCGTCACAGGAGGCGTCTTCCTGGCAGTAACAGAGATGGTTTTTCCACCAGCACTGCTGATTACAGGAGGGTCAATAGGTTTACTGGTGTTCGGAATCTACTTGCTAAATAAAATTAAAAGAATTTGTTAGTATACTAAATGTGGCACATGTCAACGTAATTGTAAGCTTTCTTTAGCCCTCAGATCATTTTCTACTGCGTCCCTTAGGGGTCGCTATGGGGAATACCTTTGGTTTGACACGTCTAAAGCGTTAGTCTAATCACGACAATGAACATGACATTGGCTGGCCGCCGGCCATGACTTCCCCACTAGTGCGACTACAGGTATAAGGGGCACCTTTGCATCATCCTCTTTTTTGTACCTTTAGGAGGCCATCTGTTTGAAGCATCTGTCTCGACAGTATTGCAAAAACAAGGCATTTTTCGGCAATGTGTTCATCCATGTCAGTGCTTTTTGATAACTGGTGACAGATGAAATGTGTGTTTTGTGATGAGCACATGTAGTCCTTGTGATGTTTTTCTAAGACAGCGGCACTCTCATTTCTCGAGTAAATCGGAACAACCATCTGCCCCTTGTTGTTCAGGACCCACTGCAGCTGAGGCAATGTGGAAAATGAAATCTTGTGACTGACAGGTGCAGCTCGCTTGCTTGGTATGCTAAGCTTCTTGGCTGTGGCGACTATTGTCAAGCTTCCTCTTTACTCGTGACCTCCGCTAAACTGAGCTCTGCTGGGATAACAATTGTGAATTATAGGCTCACCATTAGCTTCCTTGTTGGAAGTCCTGAGTGTAAAGTGTTGTCAGGCCTCCTCACTATCTTGAGAGATGTTATGCTGAGGCCTTCGCTTTTAGACCTCAGTCAGGCCTCCTCTCGCTAAACAGAGTTACATGCATTCGGAGAGGCCTCCGCTCCCCTGAGTAGGCTGTTGCAGTGCAAAGTCCTTAGCTCTTGCAGCTTGACGAGTGGATGAACACAACCAGGCCTCCAATTGTTATAAAGAATCAGATTCACTGAGGCCTTTGCTCTCCTGAGGACTCCTTAGCCACTGCAGAGAGTTAGTGAGCCTGAGTGCTAGGGTCTCTGCTAGTAAACTTGTAGGCTTGTAGAATGTAAGGCATTGTAGCCTCCACTCTTGGAGCTTGGCTAATGGATGAGCGCCGACAGGCCTCCTCTTTCTGTAGAGAATCAGATTGACTGAGGCTTCGGATCTCCTGAGGCCTCCTTAGCCATGGCAAGCATCATCAGGCTTCCTCTCACTAAAGACATTGGTGACATTGCCGACATTGCCGGCAGCAATGTCACCCTGTAGCCTGAGACTGGTTGCCCACTGAAGCTAAGCAGGGCTGAGGCTGATTATTTCCTGCATGGGAGACTGACTAGGAATAGCTAGGTTGGTGCTGGAAGTGGTGTTAGGAGGCCAGCAGTCTGTGTGGGTCCTAACGCCCCAGTATAGTGATGGGGACACTGTACTGCAACAAGCACTGTCTTTCGGATGAGATGATAAACTGAGGTCCGGACTCTCTCTGTGGTCATTAAAAATCCCAGGATGTCTTTCGCAAGAGTAGGGGTGTAACCCTGGCATCCTGGACAAATTTGTCCATCATGGCTTCCTAACCATCCCCTGTCTCTGATTGGCTTCATCACTCTGTCTCCTCTCCACCAATAAGCTGAGCAATATGCAATATGGCTGCCGTCGCATCATCCAGGTGGATGTTGCACCCTAGTGGTGGTTGAGAAGATTCCCCCCTGCCACGTAGCGCTTTGAGTGTCTATGATAAAGCGCTATATAAATGTAATGTATTGTTATAAAGATTTGCTCCTATTTGGTGAGGCTTTTGCTTCATTGGGCTCCGCTCGCAGAGCATTTGTGAGTTGTGATGGGTAGTAATTCTTGTAAGAAATCCTGAGTGTAGGGTATCGTTAGGCCTTCCTCTTGCTCTAGAGCAGTGGTTCCCAACCGGTGTGCCGCGGCACTAAGGGGTGCCGTGAGATCTTTTGAGGGTGCCGCCAAAATTTCGGAGAAAAAATTGCACTAACGTCATTCTCTCTTGGCGGGAGAGGGAGAGGGAGGGGACTACCGAGATAGCGGAGATAGCGGAGATAACCCCCCCCCCCCCCCCCCCCCCCCCCGTCAACAATCGCGCGAGGTCTCTCACCAACACCCTCGAACAAGAAAGGCTTTCAAAGGGTGCCTCGAACAAGAAAAGGTTGGGAACCAATGCTCTAGAGCATAGGTGTCAAACTCAAGGCCCGCGGGCCACATCCGGCCCGGCGTGTAATTATGTCCGGCCCGCGAGAGCATTTTATTAATGGCCCGCGAGATGTCCCGCGCTCCAGCTGACTCGCCGAACACTTCCTGTATTAAACAGGAAGTGGCTAATGATGCTTCGCGCTTGCGCTAGTACCACGCGATTGTTATTGTTAATTATACATAACTGTTCAGGCTCGGTACACAGTGCTTGTGCGCGAAATGCAGGTGTTGATCATCGGATGAGAAGAGCCCGCCCTCATGGCAGAACAGCCAATCACGTCTTCTTGCATGATTGACAGGTCAGACAGCATATAAGCGCCAGCTGTCAGAGTGATAGTGCAAGCGCCAGAAAGAAAATACAGCGCAAAAAATAAATAAAAATAACATTACGTCCCTAGGGACGTAACAAATATATTGAAATATTATTACGTGTAAAAAAAAAATTGTGATATAGTTTGTAAAATCTGCTTTAACCCATGGGTTATATGCGGGAAAATACGGTATGTTTACTGACAGACTGCCGGTATACCCGTGTGTCTTTTTGCGGAGCTAATGTGGCAGTAATCAAATAATTTAAGACGGCACTTTGAGACAAATGACATAAGAGCAAATTCAACTGAATGATTTGATTTGTTATTGCTGAAAAGCAAAAATTTTATTTAGATTTACAGGTTTTGTAATGCAGCATGAATTTGTATAATTTTGACAGGATATATTTTTATGGAGAGCAAAATCTTTTATATATAAATCTTTTTAAGTTTTATATAAAATGACATAAGAGTAAAGAAATTTGAATGTTTGTTCTTTTGACTTTTACTTACTTTTACTTTACTTGTTTACTTTATTTCTTACTTGTATAATTTAGAAAGGAAAAAAAAACTTTTTTTAAGTATTTTTAAATATTTTTATATTTTTAAGTTATTTAAGGTATAAGTTGATTTATTCCAGAATAATATTTCTGTCTGTTTTTATTCACATCTAAGTTCAAAAAAGGTAAGTTTTAAAAGTTTAGTTTTAGTGTTTTCAATAAATGTTTATCCTGTTCGGCCCGCGACCTAAAGTGTTTTGGGATTTTGGCCCCCTGTGCAATTGAGTTTGACACCCCTGATCTAGAGATTCGTAATGGGCTTCCATTCTCTAGTGGCTCCTTCAGATTAAAAAGTGACATATTGCACAGGCGCCTCTTTTATACCTGCAGTCGCACCAGTGATGGTATTCCCCATACTGACCCCCTAGGGGAACCATGGTTACATGCGTAAACTGAGGCATTTTCAGTAACAACATGTGCGTTTTACTTTAAGAAAACAAACATATAATGGTGTTGTTTTATTTGCTTTGTATTTCATAAACACAAACTTACAATCATTAGTCATTTATGCAGCTGTCATTTGATGTATCATTCAATCAATTCGATCTAACATTTTGGCACGATCTAACATTGTCGTTTTCATTATTATTTTAATTACATCAATTCTGAAAGTGATACCACAGTTATGCTTGCACCCAAAATATTTGAGGAAAATCAACCATTTGAGTTCAAGCTTGTCATTTTACTGTTCTGGGCTCAAAAGCAGGGGAAAAGCTCTTGTCACTTGTGACTTTTGTGGTTCGCAATGTTCATGGCTAAATCTATTGTTTATAAGAATACCATAATATCTGTATTTGTATAATTGTGTAGTTCCTCATTTTAAACCTAAGGACATTTGTCACAGATATTTCATTATTAGTGTGCATAATGTGTTGATTTTGTGAAGACATTATTGAATTAAATCAAGTTGATAATACTGTTTTATAACAATATAACAATACTTTTAAAATCCATGGGGTATAAAAAACACTACCCAGGAGTGTGAAACCATTAAAGAAGATTACAAGATGCCATCAAGTGAGAGCACAGACTTAAAAATGAATCCAAATAAATATTACATTTCTGATTCAATACCTTCCACTCATATGGACATTTGTAGAAGCAGATGCTATTGTTTAGATGATAAACTATGACAGGGACCTTTAGCGTTGAAGACTTCTATTACGTAGTCATTATCAATCCACATGTGTTGTTTAATCCTGTCAGTGTTGAAGCCCTTCATATGCGACCATTAAAAATCTGAAAACATCCATTTCTGCGTCTCCTCTGTTTGCTTTAATTGTGTATCTTTATATCATTATTTGATTCAGTGCAGTGGCTCAGTGGGAAACATTGCCAGCTCCCAGTAAGAAGGTCCATGGTTTGAGTATCAGCTGAGCCTGAAGGGTTTTGCTTTGAACTGTTTTCCCTCACAGTCCAGAGCTGTGTGAATTACAGGCACTAAATTGCTGATAGGAGTGACTGTGTGTTTTACTGCCTATGAAGGGATCCGTGTTTAAGATTTAAGTTCATTACGGCTCTGTTTTGAGCTTTGTGGTTAAAAGCCGGTGTTGATGTGGTTTACTTATCACTATTTAAATGTATTCTTGTATATTATTCTTTGGTAATTATTTGGCTGAGATTTGGGAAAGTTATGGCTCATTTGTGGCTTATGTCTGTAATCCTGATCTGTGCCACGTGTGGGCAATATTTTTTCGCTATATGTGGGCCAAGAGAAACTATTCGAGTGGACTGGAGCGGAGCCAGATGACCATTGCTATGTGGGGACTGGATCCAGAAAATAACAGAAAAGGACAATAAAAATACATATATATATATATTTAAAATTAGTCTAAGTTTTGCATTTCTAATAAAAGATGTACAGTAGGGGTGACAGACAAAAGAGGAAAAAGAGTTTCCTCTTTCTGAATGAAAAAGCTGTATTTCTGCCACTGGTCATTCAGTGTAAAGATACAGTGCATGTGTTAAAACAGTCAGTCATTTGGTTGCTGTTGATCTGATGAGAAACACGGTAAGACAAACACACTCTTACTTCAATGAAACATGATGAAACATTATTGCTAAAGATGAAGCTCATATAACGCATGATTCCTGACATGAGAAATATCTTTTGTTCATCTAATGATCAGTTCATTTACACTGATGTTCAACAATTTCTTCAGATCTTGCTAACAATAGGAGCTGTTTATGGTGATGAAATACACTGTTTATGAATATATGAGTGATGATTATTGCTGTATTATAGATATATTTAATGCTGATGTGGGTCAGAATGGCTCCTCGTCTTCCTCTGATCTTTCTGGTCATCATTCACGGTGAGTTTCTGTAATATTGTAATAGAAACCTTCATTTTAATGAGATGTTTCTGTGTTATGTTGATGGTTTTCCTTCGATACAGCACATTTATTTGTAGCATCAGATCATCAATGTTACTGGAAGTTTGATAAACTGAAAACAACACATGTATTTATGATTTGTTGCAATATTTGATAGAGCAGGTGTGTGTTTCTGATGTCTCTGCTGTTTTCACACGCCTGTTCATTTCTGCTTTTCTGCAACATCCTCCTTGAAAACTTGTGAAGTCATTCACACTGAGATCATTTATTAGATTGGAACTCTTTCTCAATCAGTGTATATATATATATATATATATACATACTGATAAATACATTAATATAACACAAACATTAAAAGGAAGAAACAGCAGACATTTACTGAAAAATAATAAAGTGACTCAGTAAAAGTAAATTCAATGCATTGTTCACTTTGCTATCAGACGCTACATTAGCAGCAATACAAAGCCCATCGATGATTATTCACAGTTGCATGATACATCCAATGCATTATATGTTATACATTTAATATAACCTATAAATGTTCACACTTGAAAAACTCAAATTAAATACATTTTCAACCTGATTAACAGGAGAGGAAAAACGTGCTCACCTGCAGCAGTAACAGACATTTTCTGCTGAACTATGGTGTGCGATCATGGACAAACGATTGAATTTCTGCAACTAAATTACCACTAAAATACCATTCTCTTTGCATTTAAAGCTGAATTTCATGGAATTATATACCATGAATACATTCAGAATTAAATCTTTGTTTTAACTCTATTACATAAGCACTGTTTCCATCATGATGAATTCTGTGTTTCAGGGGTTTCTGGAGATGAGTGTTGTTGGGATGTGAGTTACAATCCTTCATACATCTGTGCACTAAAGAACTCATCAGTGATCATGAACTGCACTTATACATTCCCTGCTGGACATCAGATTGAGAGAACGTTCTGGACCAAAGGCCCTGCAGATCATGTATATCCTCCAGATCTGTCTAATGACCCTGAATACAGTCAGAGGCTTCAGTATCTGGGAGATAAACAGCAGAACTGCACCATCAGACTGAATCATGTGACACTGAACGATTCACACATGTACTATTTCAGATTCATCACTGATAAACCTGGCGGAAAATGGACTGGTAAATCCGGAGTGGCTCTTGCTGTCACAGGTGAGTTTGCTGAGGTTTCTCTCTTCTTCTGTGCATTATGTTGAATAATAATCAGTGTATGACAGCAGCACTAGATATCATGTGTGTGTTGTGTTCAGATCTTCAGGTGGATTCTCCTGAGAGAGTGACAGAGGGAGATTCAGTGCGTCTGACATGTAAAAGCAGCTGCACTCTGACTGACAGAGCAACATTCATCTGGTACAGAAACTCACAGCCATTAACTGAGAGAAGAGACGGAAACAATGAACTGGTGCTGCAGTCAGTCAGAAGAGAGGATGCAGGCAGATATAGCTGTGCTGTACACGGACACACACACACATCTCCTGCTGTTCATCTCAATGTCACGTGTGAGTAGATTAATTCTTTAAATGTCACAGGTGAAGCTTTTATTAACACACTCCTGTATCTTCACATCATTCATCAGTTTGGAGAATTAATTAATCATGATGATCTTCCTCTTTCAGTTCTTCAAGATGATGGTTGGAATACGATTGCGACATCTGGAGGATTATTGATTATCATCATGATCATGATCATCATCATTATTATCATCATCATCATCATCAAGTTCATCCTGTTTAAAATGTGAGAACAATTAAAAAAATTGCAGTGATTGTACAAGTTAACCGTTGGTCTGATGTTACAGAAAACGTCTCATTTGTGTTTGATAATTAGTCATCTTTAAAAACATTATTCTTAATGTAATGCATTTTTCAATATGCTATTAATGTCTGTTATTATAACAGAAAGAAGCGAAGGAGTGTTAAAGCTGAAGATGTCACAGGGCAAGAGGTAAATCATCCAGACACAACACGACTTTACAGAAGCAGAAAATCAATCCATCAGCTGTTATGTTTCAGATTGTAACTGTACAGTCTGATGGGAAACAAACACTTTCAAAATCGTTATCAACAGAATATGATAAAGTAATTCAAGACAAAATATTTGCTCAAAAGTGAATCTCAAAACGTAGACATGAAAAAATCGATTTCATTCAAATTACAAGTTCATTCAAATATCTAGTATATTTCAGATTTTAATATTTATTTAATATATTAAATAAATATTGAGATACAGTACTCAGATACCGTATTTTCCCCGCATATATCCCGCGGGTTATACCAGATTTTACAAACCCCGCAGGGGGCGTGCGGGATATATAAGGGTGCGGACTATATCACCAATTTTTTACACGTAATAATATTTCAATATAAATGCGGTATTTTCTTTCTGTTTTTCTTTCTTGCACGGGTTGTCTGGCCTCTGACCTGTCAATCATGCAAGAAGATGTGATTGGCTGTGCTGCCATGATGGCGTGCTCTTCTCCTCCGATCAGGACACTTCCAGGGGGAGAGTGTAACAAAGGGGACTCACAGGCAGAGATCCAATCGCTAGTGTCTTTAATAAGAGTGGTCGTACGGGCAGAAGGTCAGGGCAAACAGAGATCAAACATAAACAGTAATCCAGGCAGGGGTCACAAAGGCAGGAAGGCAGAATCAGAATCGTGGTACAGGCAACGGTCAAGACAGGCAGCTATCAATCATCAACGTTAATCCAGGCACAGGGCAGGGCAGGCAGAACAGAATCAATAAACAGGCAAACAGGCAAACAGGCAAACAGGCAAACAGGCAAACAGGCAAACAGGCAAACAGGCAAACAGGCAAACAGGCAAACAGGCAAACAGGCAAAATCAGAACAGACAATCAGGACAGGAATAAACAGAATGACAGCTATAGCAAATCAAGACTTCGCTCTGAGCTGTGGGGTGACCAGGTTTAAATAGTCTCTGTGAATATGAAACAGCTGGTGTCAAACAGTCCTGATGGTGTTCAGCTGGTGTGTACAATCAGTGCAATGTGAGGGTATCTGGGTAATGTAGTGTGTAGTGTAGAGTCAGTATAAGTGTGAGCTCCCTCTGGTGGCCAGGGAGGGGAGCGCAGAGCTCATATTCATAACAGAGAGACTGTCTTTCTTCTTCTTCTGATTTTGACTTGTGTTTGTTTTCTTATTGTTTGAATTTCGTGCACAAGCACTTTGTACCGAGCCTGAACAGTTATGGATAATTGACATTCGAAATTCGAATCATGAACTTGTACAAAAAAAATTCATCATGGGTACGGGATATCTGAGGGTGCGGATTATACGAACGATTTTTTACACAAACCCCCAAAACCCACGGGATACATGAGGGTGTGGATTATCTGCGTCTGCGGATTATATGCGGGAAAATACGGTACTCATTAGCTTCATTTTTTTTTTTCATGTGCATTCTGGTGTGATTCAGTGAATTATAGATCTGATGTGGCACTTGAGACAAACACCCTCAAACCTTCACTTCAGATAAAAACTGATTGTAATAATAATTTTTTTGTTCTTGTGTTTCATGATCTCTATTCTGACCCTTCACAGAGAGTTTCAGTTCCTGATGAACCTCTTCCTGAACCGGATTCAACCAAAGACAGTCAGTATGCCAACGTGAAATTCAAAAGATTCAGAGGAACAACTCCTGAATCCAGAGATACTGAGGAGATCCAGTACGCAACTGTCCACCATCACAGAAAGAAAGAGAGGAAGAGAGCAGAGGAGAATGAAAGTCAGTACGACAATATAAGAGTTCATCAGCCTGATGCTGCCGTGAGGTGAGAAAAGACTACTTCACCAGTATCTGAACCGTATAATGTCTCTCAGATCATATCATATAATCATATAATATCAGATCATATAATCTGAGCTGTAACATCATTGTTCCTGTTTGCTTGTTTTTTAGGAGATCAGCTGTTGAAACTGTGGAAGATTCGTCCGTAATCTACAGCAGCGTCAAATGACTGATATTATGTTGTATTGTGTATTAATGTAAGTGTTTAATAAAGAGTTTCACTTCATGCTTTAATCTGTATGCTCTTACAACTGCTCTAAAGCTTCAATAAACCTGATTAGTTATTAACCTCATGCAGTTTAAGGCTTTAAAGTGTCTTTACTGGTTAAACAGAACTGAAGACTCTTCTAAAGCAGGAGAAGCAAATAGTCACTGTAGACGGCAAGAGCGTGTAAGTGTTTGTTTAAATACCTATTTCTGTTCTGATGCACAGTTCAACTGTAATTGAACATTTTTAATTAAAATAACTGGTTTCAGTTACATCCAAATTGTTACAAAATAAATGTATGATATGATAAAAATGCCATTAGTTTTACCCAGAACAGTAATACCTCGGTTTACGAGTGACGAGCAAATCGGTGTACGAGCATGGAAAGTCAAGTCGTGTACGAGCATTGTATCGGTGTGCTAGAAAAATTTTCCCTCACCCAACGCATTTTTTTGTAGAAAAAGTCCTAACGCTCAGCATCGTCGTGCACATTTTTACAGGAAATATCCTAACGACAGCCTCTCATAAAACAGTCACGGAGTTCCAACCCCTTTATCACCCCTTAACTCATTCATTCTGTCAGCTTTTCTTGGTTTGGCTGCATCATTCACCACAGTGATACTTTTATAATTGATTTACAGCGGTTTTACCTCCTGTTATAAACATTAATTAATTGTGATCGCTATTGTTCACGTAGTGAAACACGTACGTTACCTCTAAGCAGTAACTTTCACGGTTCATGAATTCATTGTCTCCTAGTTCTGCCTGAGTGTGTATGTGTGTATGAGTGGGGTCGTGGTCACTGACACACCTGATTCTCATATTATCTGCCTATTTAGTTCACTTCTCTCCACTCCTGTGCTGTCGAGTTGCTGTTTCTGGATCTCCTGTGTTCCACGACATTCACTCTGGGTTATCACTTCACCTCATCTGCACCGGACATTGTTTGTTTTCTGCACTATTATAATAAATTCACTCATTTGCACTTGAATCTGGGTTTTGTGTTTCCCTTGCTGACAGTAAACACCCCCCCCCCCCCCCCCGAAAGCTAAAGTGCTTAACAGTAAATTGTCAATTATTTGTATTGTTCAATTGTCAATTATTAATTAGTAATTATATGAGATCTTAATGGTTATAATTGTAACTGTAATTAATAGGGTAAAACCCAAAAAAAATATTTTAAATGGTTTTAAAATAAAAATTTGTGGTTGTGTGGAACGAATCAATTGATTTTTAGTGCATTCTTATGGGGAACATTGTTTTGGTGTACGAGCATTTTGGGTTACGAGCTCGCTCTTGGAACGAATTAAACTCGTAAACCGAGGTATTACTGTATATATATATATATATATATATAATGTTACCTGAAATAGAGAGAGAGAGAGAGAGAGAAGAGGAGGCCCCAGAAGAAAAGAAGAGCAAAGAGAAGAGCTGTCAGAGCAAAGATGCCCAAGCAAAAAGGAGAGACAAAACAACTGTTCAATCCTTTTTTATCCTTTCCTTGTGATTGAAATCCAAAATGTAACATTTTATCTGACTGGTCCGATCATATCTTCCCCCACTGTAATGAATGTGTGACAATTCACAGACCCTCCATGTCCACAGATCTTGACCTGGATCACTATCGACACCTCTTTATCTTTAGGAATTCCAAATGGTCCTTGAGGTCAGTAAGGGGGTGTTGAAATAGTACAGCAAATGTCTTTGCTAACTTTAAAATATATTTGATTATTATCAACCCTGAATCTTGTAATTATGTGCTTTAATTTTACTGATTGCTGTTTGGAATAAAAGCCATTTACTGCTTTTGCTGTGGTTATATTGTACTTAAGTGTCGTGCTGTCCCGCTTTTGTTTCGGTTTCAGATATTCAGAGGTTAGGGCTGTTGTTTTCTAATTGCAAGGCGAGCACAGCTGTTTTCACTGAAGCATGAAAAGCATTATATTTATCAGTGTGTGTGCTGCTGCTGCGGAGCGTCAGCCTCCTCATGTGAAGACTGATTTTGGTCAGACTTCCACCTGAGCAAGGATTCTAGTGAGGCTCTTATGCTTCTTCCTCATCCCTTTCCGTTATCCTACTGAACATGTGCTTGTCATTCCTGTTGTCTCTGAAAAACCCTATCATCACGTGCAGACGACGCAATGCAATATCAATGCAATATTGATAAACTACTTCCCATTTCCATGGGTCTCTGGAGCTGTCAGTCAGCAGTCAATAAAGCTGACTTTATTCCAACCTTTGCGACACAATATACTCTCAATATCTTGTGTTTGACTCAAACATGTATTCATGCAGATCTCAGCAATCCTTGCTGCTTTCTCTAATATTTTCGTTCTTTCTCTCACACTCCTCGTCTGTCTGGTAGGGGTCACAGCTCTTCTTATTACTAACAGTATGGGAAGCCTTATGCTACAGACTTCCTCCCTTTCCTGGACACATTTGATCTCAAACAACTCATTTTACTGCTGGGTTTTACAAATCCAGCAACCAACTTGACTTGATTTACACACGCACATGCAACATGTTGGTTTTTCTTAATGTTAAATGCTTCAAAAGCATCGATACTCACTTCTTTTTTTGTGAAATGCGTTACTTGAGAACATTTTTCTCTTTAATTTATATGCTATATTGTTTATAATTGCTGTTTTATGCACTAACTGCAATGGGTAACTGCGGTTTCAGCCTTTGTACGGCGTATATATTGTGTAATTAGTTAATAAAAACGTTTTATTTGTGTGTTGTTTTTCAATGCACATCCAATGCATGTTGGAGTAAACATCAAGAGTTTTGGATACTATAACCTGTCTCCAGCCTTTATTCGAAGGGAGTTCGGGTTGCTGCTGATTTGTGTTCACACACATGGAAACACACAAGGAGAGCAACACACACCAGAGTACAACGTCACAGCCATGAGCTCACGCAAGAACAAGGCAGACCGCACATGAGTGTCAGGATCCTGTCACCAAACTCAGAACGGGACCACTCATAGTGAGCGGATCCTGACAGAATAAACAGACATCCAGTCCACAAAATACCAGATGCTACCCCATGAAATCACAAACTATTAAGGGCTCCACATTATCAACATGACTGACACAAAAGCTGTTGCATACAATCTACTACATGCCTTCTGGTGTCGCACGGTAAATGTGTTTTAGTATAATTGTAACAACCTTGAGATCATGATGATTCTTAACCAAACACATTGTGGCGTTAAATTAATAAACGCTGCTGTGAGTTAAAGTAACTCTGAATCAGTGTTAAAGTTAATGAGATAACTAAGAGGTTAATTGAGTGATTATTGAGGATTAATGATGAGCTTCTGATGATAACAAGCAGAAGCACAAGAACTACAAGTGACTTCAGTCACGGTCTTAGATGAAATCAACAGAAGATAAAATAATACATTAAATGTCTCCAGATCTCAGCAGAGGATTCAACAACTCCACTAACAGCTTTACCAGCTTCACACATTAATAACCAGTGACTCTTTATTCCTGACACAGAAACTCTTATTGACAATTACCAGAGCTTTAGCTGTTAATGATTTACTGAACATGTTTGGTCTCCATTATGATGATCAGTGTTTGCTTGCATTGGTTGTAAAGTCTTATAACAATATTTGCCAGTACAAGGGTCATGCAAACAATATCCATGAGAGTGAGATCTTAAAGTGAGAGTTCAGACATGAAAGTAAACTCATGTGGCATTGTGAGTCATCAAAGTCATCCGAGCTCCAGCAAATAACAGAAACTTAAAAGAAATGTATTAAAAATACATTTTAAATTTGAAAATTGTTCAAGTTGTCCATTTTAGTTAGTGAATCATTAAATGACACTGTAATGAATGATGTCAAGTAGTGTTACTGACAAAAGAGGAAAAAATTGTTTCCTCTTCCTGAAATGCAAAGCGATATTTCCAGCACTGGTCATTTATTAAACAATGTAAACCACACAGTCCATCAGTCTAAACATAAAGTGTGTGTGTTAAAACAGTCCGTCATTTGGTTGCTGTTGATCTGATGAGAAACACGGTAAGACAAACACACTCTTACTTCAATGAAAACTGATGATTATTGCTAAAGATGAAGCTCATATAACACATGATTCCTGACATGAGAAATATCTTCTGTTCATCTAATGATCAGTTCATATACACTCACTGTTGCTGAACAATATCTTCAGACCTTGCTAACAATAAGAGCTGTTTATGGTGATGAAATACACTGTTTATAAATATATAAGTGATGATTATTGCTGTATTATAGATATATTTAATGCTGATGTGGGTCAGAATGGCTCCTCGTCTTCCTCTGATCTTTCTGCTCATGATTCACGGTGAGTTTCTGTCACAGTCACGTTTTTTATTTTTATTTTAATGTTGTCATCAAAGACCCCATAATGAGAGATTAATAATCGGTTCCCTTCCAGGGAACTCGAGCTGTGTCAAAGCGCTAGGGGAAATAGCCTTGCATCAGTCACGTGAAGACACATCAGTACAACCAATGAGAGACGAACGCGTGTGAATGCGTCACCGCCGGCACGTGCCGGTAACGTCATGAGGAAGAGCATAAAGCGCGTCCGAAACCCGGAAGCGCCAGCTCTGAATGTCTTCAGCGTGCTGTGTCTGTGTGAGAGTGATTTGAAATTAAGATAGTTTAAAAATCAGGAATATTGAGTGTGAAAGTATGGCGGAACAGGCTTTCAGACCATGTGTTTATCCTTGTCCGCGTTTCATAACGGACAAGGATACACATGTTATGTGTGTTGTCTGTTTGGGAGTAGAGCATGCGCGGTCGGCGCTTGAGAACGCCGGCTGTAAGGACTGTAACGAGGCCGCTCAGGCTAGTGTTCCCCGCGGTTCGGGACCTGCAGCAGACGAGGCTTTGTGGCCCTCTCAGTCTTGGGGATCACAAATGGATCTCGCTGAGGCAGCTGGGGTGGGGTGGTATCACGTCTGGATATTGATTGGCCGGCGGAGAGCGCTAGAAAGAGTATTTTGGACGAGCGCTACCTGCCTGCTCGTGTCACTCCCCCGCGCCGAGCTATGCCGTTTCTTTCCGATTTACATGCCGAGGTATCTAGATCGTGGAAAAGGCCAGCCTCCAAGAAGGTCCATACACCACATAGGGCGATGTATACAAACCTTGTCGGGGCTCAACATCATGGTTATGGAGGGATGCAGAAGGTAGATGAGGCTCTTGCGAGTTACCTCGTTCCCCAGTCTGCGTCCTCCATTAAAGCTCCAGCGCTCCCCTCCAAGCCGATGCGCGTCACATCGTCTCTGGTGGGGAAAGCATACTCCGCTTCGAGTCAAGCTGCGGCGTGCCTACACACTACGGCACTGCTGCAGGCCTATCAAGCTGAGTTGCTAGGGGACCTCAACGAGGGCGGCGGTATCGGTCCGGAGGCAGTGGCAGAGCTGCGCCGGACCGTGGATTTGTCTCTTCGGGCCACTAGGGAGACGGCCTACTCTGTCGGTCGCTCCATGGCAGCTCTGGTGGCCACGGAGAGACACTTATGGCTTAATTTGTCAGCTATGAAGGACAAAGACAAGTTTGTTTTGCTGGATGCCCCTCTGTCCCCTTCGGGCTTGTTCGGCGATGCCGTAAAAAAAAGCGTCGTCGACAAGTTCAAGGAGGCTGCACGACAGCAGTCGGCATTCAGTAAAGTTCTTCCCCGCTGCCCTCCAGGTGAGACCGCCAGTCAAGCGCGGTCTCAAAGCTCCTCATACAGGGCCGCTCAAAAACAAAGTGTCGCTACCCGTCTTCCTCCGGTAAACCCCGGAAGGTCGGGCCGACAAGTTCAAGTCCAGTCCTCTGGTAGGAAGGGTGATTTGAGAGTTGTCCTGAACACCAAGAAGGCCAAGACTAAGCGACCCTGACGCCGAGCCGCAACAAGGTGGTGTCTCCCATGTGCAGCTCCAGTCAGCCCGTCACGGGAGAGCCACCCCCACTAAGGAGGGTTCTAGAGCAGTCCACCCGAGTTTCCGGAAGCCCCGGCTCAGTGGTGGATATGTTCACAGTACCAGAGACCAGCCCCGGGAGGCTGGTTCCCTTAGTAGAATTCCGGGCTGCGTGGTCACGACTACCCGGTATCTCTCTGTGGGTCCTGCGCACAGGTACCTCCGGGTACGCCATCCAGTTCGGGGTGTCACCACCCCGGTTCTCGGGGGTCCTACAGTCAGTGGTAGGCCCCCACCAGGCTCTGGTCATGGAACAAGAAGTAGACACTTTGCTGGCGAAAGGGGACATCGAGTATGTACCCCTCGCAGAAAGCAAGTCCGGGTTCTACAGCTGGTACTTCATAGTTCCGAAGAAGGATGGAGGGTTGCGGCCCATTCTGGATTTGCGTCTCTTGAATCGTACGGTCAGGCGTCTAAAATAAAAAATGCTGACGCTCAAGCAGATTGTAGTGCAGGTCAGATCCGAGGATTGGTTTGTCCCAGTCGACCTCAAGGACGCATATTTCCACGTCTCCATCCTTCCGCAACACAGGATGTTCCTGAGGTTCGCCTTCGGGGGAAAGGCGTACCAGTATCGGGTGCTTCCTTTCGGCCTGGCGGTCTCGCCCCGCACGTTCACAAAAGTTGTGGACGCTGCTCTAGCTCCGCTGCGATTACGGGGCATTCGTGTCTTAAATTATATCAACGACTGGCTTATTCTGGCCCAGTCGCACATTTTAGAAGCACAAAATCGAGATGCTGTGCTCGCACACATGAGGGAGCTGGGGTTGAGGCTGAACAACAAGAAGAGTGTACTTTCTCCTGCACAGAGAACCACTTTCTTGGGAGTCATTTGGGACTCAGTGGCCATGTCTGCTCGGCTCTCCCCCGAGCGCATCCAGGTCATTCGTTCAGCCGCCAAGAGCATCAAGCTGGGCCAGCCACTCACGATGAAACACTTTCAGAGAGTGTTAGGGCTCATGGCAGCGGCTTCTTGCATTATCCCACTGGGCCTGCTGTACATGAGACCCCTGCAGTGGTGGCTAAAAACCAAGGGGTTTTCCCCGAGGGGAAACCCGCTCCGCACTATCAAGTTCATGGGGGTGATGCCTACGCACCCTGAGTATGTGGAAGAACTCTTGGTTTCTGTCTCAAGGCCCTGTGTTGGGGGTTCTGGGTCGGAGAGTCTCTCTCTCGACAGATGCCTCCCTCTCAGGCTGGTGGGCGGTCCTGAGGGATCGCTCCTCACAAGGTCTGTGGAGCAGTCAGCACCAGACCTGGCACATAAACATGCTAGAGTTACTGGCGGTCCGCAGAGTATTTTTGAGCATTTTTGCGTCTTTGCCTCAGCTCCTTGCGCCTCCGTGCCCGCTTCAGACATTCTTTGCTGGCGCTTCCGGGTTTCGGACGCGCTTTATGCTCTTCCTCATGACGTCACTGGCACTTGCCGGCGGTGACACATTCACACGCGTTCGTCTCTCATTGGTTGAACAGATCTTCACGTGACTGACGCAAGGCTATTTCCCCTAGCGCTTTGACGCAGCATCTCGTTCCCCTCAGGGAACCAGGGTTACATTCGTAACCCGAGACGTTTTCTGTGTTGATGTTTTTCATTTTGAAGTTAGGCTACACTGTAAATAAATATAATTAGCTAGACTTTTAAAAAAAGCAAATAAACGTATTGTCTTAACGTGAAATAGGAACATTATGTTGAATTGACATGATTATTCATTATGGTTCTCTTCACTCAGTAAATCTGCCAATGTTGTGTTTTACCAAATGTTGAAATGTGTGTGACTCAAACATGATCAATCTCAAGATATTGTCACTAATATAGAGGGAATATATCAATACAATGACAAGATTAACAAAGTATTCGTGATAGAAGTGCAAGAAAAACATGACAATTTGATGACTCAAGTTAGTTAAGATAGAACTTTTAATAGAAACATATTTCTACTTTAAATTTAAAAAAAATAAATATTTCTTGTCTCACTAACAGGAAGATAATTATAATATTATCAATGAAGTTTAAGTTTCCAAACAAAGGAACTCTATTTAAAACAATGATGAGTTCAAACTAAAACATTGGAGGAGAAATCAACATTCAGACATTAAGTAGTTAACTAACAAGTGTTAGTTTGAAGAACTGTTTTATTTTACAGTGTTCGTTGCATGAGATCATTCATATTTTTGATGAACATGAATGAAAATCAGCAACAATCACATTTTTTGAGTTTATAAGAGCAACATGTTGTTTGTTGCTGATTTCTTTGCTCTGTTTTCGCACATCTGTCTCTGTTCGTTTCTGCTTTTCTGCAACATCCTCCTTCAAACCTGATCAATTTAATTTATCATATTTAACTCTTTCCCACCAGTGTTTTGTGTACTCATTATCCTTATTTTTATTTCTGTACCCATTGCTGTATAATTGTGAAAACATGGAAATTAGGAAAAATAGATTATTAGTGGGGAAACAGTTAAGATTAGCCTGTACTTTCTTTTTATGCAATTTCATATAGAAAAAAAAATAAAGGTTTCATGAGATTTGGTTGTAACTAATAAAACAATGTTTCCATCATGATGAATTCTGTGTTCCAGGGGTTTCTGGTGCTGATTGGGGTGTGAATTACAATCCTTCACACATCTGTGCACTAAAGAACTCATCAGTGATCATGAACTGCACTTATACATTCCCTGCTGGATATCAGATCAAGAGTGTGTTCTGGAGCAAAGGCCCATTAAAACAGGGTGTAGAGCCTCCAGATCTGTCTAATGACCCTGAATACAGTCAGAGGCTTCAGTATCTGGGAGATAAACAGCAGAACTGCACCATCAGACTGAATCATGTGACACTGAACGATTCACACATGTACTATTTCAGATTCATCACTGATAAACCTGATGGAAAATGGACTGGTGATCCAGGAGTGACTCTTGCTGTCACAGGTGAGTTTGCTGAGGTTTCTCTCTTCTTCTGTGCATTATGTTGAATAATAATCAGTGTATGACAGCAGCACTAGATATCATGTGTGTGTTGTGTTCAGATCTTCAGGTGGATTCTCCTGAGAGAGTGACAGAGGGAGATTCAGTGCGTCTGACATGTAAAAGCAGCTGCACTCTGACTGACAGAGCAACATTCATCTGGTACAGAAACTCACAGCCATTAACTGAGAGAAGAGACGGAAACAATGAACTGGTGCTGCAGTCAGTCAGAAGAGAGGATGCAGGCAGATATAGCTGTGCTGTACACGGACACACACACACATCTCCTGCTGTTCATCTCAATGTCATGTGTGAGTATGAATTTAAGTTTTTTTATTTTTGAAAAGAAAAACAAAATAAAAATCTGATTCAGATCATGTGTCTCTTTGTTCACAATGCAAGCCTTCCCAGTGAAAAGGGAACCTTCTAATCACTTTGGTTAACATTCTGACCAGGTTCTCTCAGTTATGAACAAACATTTTTCCAAAAATATAGTGTATACTCCTACGCTCCACCTACTCGTTCCCAATCTCCTGAATTCTAATCATTCGCACCTGTTCATCATCAGCATCTCCCTATAAATCCAGTCAGTAACCAGTGCTCGGGGTCTGGTCTTAGCACTCTCGCTCGCTGTTATTCTCCAGAATAATCTCCCTAGTGATCTCCTTCCGAGAATCCAGTCTCAAGTCTCCCGTGCTCCAGCGTTTTCCTCGCATCTCAGCCTCAGTGAAGCTTCCTCAGTCTATTTCAGCCTTTGCCACAATTGCCAACCTTGTGTGCTGTCTTCAATAAAACTTCAAATTACTCACGTCTGTTGTCTGTAGTCGATCATGACAATAGTGGGATTAAATGGAGACTTTGATTTTGAAGTCCAGAAAAAGCACCTTCATCCATCATAAATGTAGTCCATAAAACTCGAGGGGTTAATAAAGGCCTTCTGAATTAAAGTGTTGTGTATTTGTAAGCAAAACCATCCACATTTATAACTTTATAAACTATAATCACTGGCTTCCAGTAACAGCCGGACGCCAGTCGAGATTCGTCAACTGAACTCAGACGATCGCCACCACTGTTGAGATTTGTATGATGAGTTTTGATGTGTATGTGTGTTTGAAAGCAGAGAAAACTCATGCATATAAATGTTTTAGCACTTGAAATGTACTCTGTTCAACTTTAAAAAAATAAACAGATCATATTCGTATTAATCACCTAACCTGTAGATCATACAATCAATCTTGTTCACTTGCTCTAGTTTTCTTATTTGCTAAAAAAAATTACATTGCACTTTCTAAAATAGAATGAAATCAATAGAAATCAAGGGTCTAGAACTAAAACAAACACTGATCATCATAATACTGACTTATAGTTAATACTAACTATATTATTTTCAATAAAACATTGTAACAAATTAGGAAATATGAATAACTTATTATAATTATAAATATTTGGATTAATCAAATTATCTTGCAGCTGAATTAATATTAAAATCATTGAATCTGTTGAGCAAACACTCAGCATTGATCATCTATCAACTCTTCAGAAAGGATGTTTTTTTGTGGTCACAGAAAAGTAACTTTGTCAGCATGTAGCTGTGATTACATTCTCTCTTCCCTCGATTCCACACCGACTCACATGACAGCTTCGTAACATGGTGTCCACCTGTGGAAGACATTTCACAATCACAGCCTATCGAAAACCGAAGTCTAAAAAGGCTGACATTGTGCACTTACCTGCACAAATTTGTCTTATCTGTCAACAAGTGTGATGAAGTCTGAAGAACTAACATCACCATGAACACACATGCCAAGTCCTCTGCTCCTTTACGTATTCCTCCGGCTACCACAACACCTCTGGTGGAGAGTTTGACACAGTATTTGGCACGACGGTACCTTGCTAATTTGATAAATCCAATTACTGATCATTGTATTTCTCATTGGCCAGTGCATCTTGTGAACTTCACTTCACAAACCCAAATCTGGTGAACAGGTGATATGCTCAGTGCATGTCAGCAACCTCAATTGGCTTTAAGCAAAGCATGTGAGAGACTACATCAGTGCTATTCTTCCCACGAATCAGTCATATGTTCAGACCGTTTTCTTAGGATTCCAGCTAAAGACCCCAAAGCGGTTCTACACCAGCCTCATCTTCAACACATTGCCAAGCACATCCAAGACTGAAACCTGAAGTAGAAATACTTCTGCTGCTCGGAAGAGATGCCATTAGGACACAGAAGATCAGGGAGCAGGTCAATGGACCCAACAACGGCCCTCTTTGCCCAACGACTTGACCTAATATTAATTATTCCATTATTTGAACTGGCTTGTGCGTTTTGGAAGGAAATGTGAATCAGCTATAGCATAATTCTGAGCTTTTGGGCTTGCCATAGAAGACCAAATAAGCAATTAAAGAGCAAATTCTTTAAAGTCAAATAAAATTATTTTATTGTTAATGTTTCTGTATATTTTTGTTAGATCCTCCAAAGAGCGTCTCAGTGTCCATCCGTCCATCTGGTGAAATAGTGGAGGGAGATTCAGTGACTCTGAACTGCATCAGTGATTCAAACCCTCCTGCTCTGAACTTCAGCTGGTTTAAAGGAGAAACATTTGTAAGAACTGGAAGAATCTACAGCATCTCAAAGATCAGCTCTGATGACAGTGGAGAATACAAGTGCAAGTCCATCAATGAACTTGGAGAAAAATACTCTGATGCTGTGACTTTAAACGTCATGTGTGAGTTAATGATGACATTAAACATTAAACGCTTGTATCTTCACATCATTCATCAGTTTGGATAATTAATTAATCATGGTGTTCTTCCTCTTTCAGTGCATCATGATGCTGGTAGAAATGTGATTGTGATTACAGCAGTATGTGTAGGATTATTCATCATCTTCATCATCATCATCCTCATCATCTCGTTTATAATGTGAGATCAATAAATAACTGCAGTGATTTTAAAAGTTTTTTGTCTAATGTAGGAAATGGCTTAGTTGTGTTTTTAATTATTATTAATCTTTGAAAGCAGCATTCACATTTTCTCTTAAATTAATACATTTATCCATATGCTGTTATTGTTTGTCATTATAACAGAAAGAA
The DNA here is from genome assembly GCA_037043235.1 of Rhodeus uyekii. Classification (NCBI taxonomy): domain Eukaryota; kingdom Metazoa; phylum Chordata; class Actinopteri; order Cypriniformes; family Acheilognathidae; genus Rhodeus; species Rhodeus uyekii. Next base: position 2,492,525 of record JAWRVZ010000049.1, read on the forward strand.
ACGAAGGATTGTTAAAGCTGAATATGTCACAATGAAAGAGGTGAATCATCCAGACCTTATCAATGTCTTTTTTTTAACAGAATCCAGTAAAAAACTTTCATAAACTGTTAATTTCCTCTCTTTATATCAATGCTTATCTACTCTATGTGAAGACATGCCTTAATTTTGCATTTCATTCTAATATCCATTGTTTGTGATTTATTTTGACATAGATTGGTTGTTTAATCATTTGTTAGACAATCATCAGCATTTAATCAGCAGTATATTTCACTTCAAAAACTGATTCTGTCATTATTTAAATGTCTTAATAACAATAGTTTATGTTCTTGTGTTTCAGAATGATCTCTATTCTGACCCGTCACAGAGAGTTTCAGTTCCTGATGAACCTCTTCCTGAACCAGATTCAGTCAAAGACAGTCAGTATGCCAACGTGAAATTCAACAGATTCAGAGGAACAACTCCTGAATCCAGAGATACTGAGGAGATCCAGTACGCAACTGTCCAACATCACAGAAAGAAAGAGAGGAAGAGAGCAGAGGAGAATGAAAGCCAGTACGACAATATAAAACTACTTCACCCGAACTTCAGCAGTTTAACCAGTACCCACTTAACTAACATATCCAGCATAACCAGTACCATCGTATTCAGCACTAACTAAACACTTAAATCTTAACCAGTATATTAACCGTATAATCTAATATAATTTGAGCTGTAACATCATTGTTCCTGTTTGCTTGTTTTTAGGAGATCAGCTGTTGAAACTGTGGAAGATTCGTCCGTGATCTACAGCAGCGTCAAATGACTGATAGAGTTTATTATGTTTTTTTTATGAGTTTCACTTCATGTTTTAATTTGTATGCTCTTACAACTACGCTAATGCTTCAATAAACCTGATTAGTGATTAACCTCATGCAGTTTAAGGCTGGAGTGTCTGTCAGGGTTCTGTCATGTCAGTTTCGGTTCCTAGTGTTTTGGTCGACAGAACCCTGACACTGCTCTGAATTCTGAATACTGTATTTGTGTGTGTGAGTGTGTGTGTGTGTGTGTGTGTGTGTGTGTGTGTGTTGTTTCTGTTTTTTGAATCCTTTTTGTTCAGGAATTGAAAGTCAGATATTCTTTCAGGGATGTTTAGTGGATTTAGTGGTTTATTTGAGGCCATAGAGTTAAGAATACACACACAAATAGGTTTCACACCACTATATACAACCCTAGATGTCTCTAGAGAAATCTAGCTTTCATGAATGGCAGGGAGAAATCCAGGCTGAATTCCACAGCCATCACTCACTTTGCTGTCTGATTCACCTTCTACAGCTCTGAACTCTATTCTTATCCTCAAAAAGTAGAAACGGTTGGTTATGAAGAAAAAAAAAAAATAAGAAACGGTTGGTTATGAAGGAGAGGAGGTGAGGTAAATGAACTGATAATCACATGCAGGTCAAGATGAGCGACTGAGAGAGGAGCACAGAAAACAACAAAAAACCATGTACAAATACAAAAACACACAAAACAAGAGAGAAGAGCACATGATCCAACCAATGCCATGTGCTCAAACACACGAAATGTAGACAAGAGAGCCCAGAGCACAACCTCGAAGAGCAGTAACAGTGAGCAGATCCTGACAGAGTAAACAGACAATCTGCTGCCAAAATATCAGATGTTACCCTATGAAACCATAAACTTCTGAGGCCTCTAAATTACCCACATGACCAAAACAAAAGCTGTTGCACACATACAGGACATGTGAATGTCTCTTAGTTATTTCACATGTGTCATTTGGTTATTTCACAAGGTTTGACACGCATATTCTTATCTTGTATTATCCACTACAGTTTTGCAACTACTAAAGTACAGTTTTGTTTAGTTTATCAAAATAATTTTTTTATGAAAACAACAGAGATTTGTATTATTTATTTTTTTTATAAAGCTGTACAGGGATATTAAGAGTATAAGACACACAAGTCTCGTGTCAAACACCTGATCAGTTCCAGATCCAGTAAAACTGGTTTCAATCAATATCCTCTAAACATTACAGTCAGCATTTAAAACATGAACTCACAATGTTTGCATCCTTCTGTGTCTCCTGTAGACCCCTGATCCCAGTGAAGACACTTATGCAGGTCTTGACCTCAAGTCCATGACCTCTGACCTGTACGACACACTCTCAGTAAGTGAGACGGTAAAGTCAGATACTCATCACAGATGATCACATGACCGATCTCTCGCTCTCTTTCACACAGACCGTTCATCCCAGAGTTCCTGAAGACTCTTGATCCTCAGAGCTTTCCTCCACATGAGAATCCATCAGTAAGTGTCAGAATTGATTGATTTATGTATCTTCGAAATGTTTTACAATGTTGTTGAAGAACTTCAGTAAGTGTTTCTTCATCTTATTGTTTGTTCAGATCAACAGGAAGAGGCTGTGATAAGAGGCGGAGCACAAATGAACCAATCCTGAGCTCTGTGGGCGGAGCCACACATGATTGACAGGCATCATCATTGACAAAGACTAAGATTTGTTTACTTATGTATAGCTTAAGAAACAGTTAAAAGCTGTTGAATCGTCATTGTGTAAATTAATGATATTACAATGACGTCAGCAGATCAAAACATCTAAAGTGATGTTCAGTCGAGGCAAAAAAGCAATGCTTTCAAATTGTACAATATTTCCCTTTTTAAATCATAGTCAATCATTTTAACTAGATACACTGAATAAAATCATAATTGTGTGCATTTACAGTGCATTATTTTGTTGTTCTCAAAATACTCAATAATATCATCTTCAGTTATTTTGTCTTGTATGTTATTCTAACTTTCTCTTTAAATAAATGTATGATGGTCTCATATGTGCTTCTTCAAATCCTCAAACTACCACCAGAGGTCATCAGAGGTCAACGTCTCCTGCAACTGACATCAACCTTGTCAATAATCCAGAATCTGGATCTGCAATGAGTAGCCTCTCATCAACAATGAACTGCTGTGTTTATTACTTTCAGGTTAAGTGTTCAGTAAAGTAAACTTGTTTTCCTCACATGCATGTGCAACAGTTAATGTTTGGGAGACTTTAAAAGGACTGTGTTTGAGTTCTGTTGCTGGATCTACTGTTGTGTGGGAATCACACGAGTGTCGGTCCGAACACAGGAACCAATTTAACCAAATATCACACTGTTATGATGTTATTTTTCTTTATGCTCCTCTGATCCTCATGAAAGTGTTGACCTGTTTGACCTAGTTTTTCTTTTCATACAGCAGCATTTCTGATCTAAACCAGATCTGATCAGCATTTCATTGATTCTAAAATGAGTCTTAGTGCTTTGGTTTGCATGATATCTAATTTCATTATATAGTTGAAGATGTTGATTCATACAATACATCCATAATCTAGGGCTGATTGCATTAGACCAACATATATTCCCTTTAATGATTATGTGCCTGAATGTTTGAAAGTATCCCAGTAATTCAAGCGCAAACAGTGATATTTTTTTTTCTTCATTTTTTTTTTCATTTAGGTCGATCATTTATGCCACGGGTGGCCAACCCGCGGCTCTTTGACTGCTCTTTTGCGGCTCTTCAGTCTCCACAGCAGAGGTCCCCAAACTACGGCCCACAGGCCAGATGCGACCTGTTTGTCTACGGAAAAAAATACATAAATGTACGTGTGTCCTGCCAAGATCAGCCGCCGCTTACGTGAACGTTATGTTTTTTTCCGAAAAACAAAAAATAGAGGCGCGCAGAAGCGCGTTCCCTTTCTAGAGTGGGAATGAAATGTTGCAATGAAATGCATTTGGGAACTCCTCCCCTTCACGTCATTTCTGAAACCTTATAGGATAAAGCCAGTTGAAAACTGGCCAATCGTAGCGCGATGCAGATCTGGCAGACAGAATAGCATAACCGCGTCAGAATATTGCGTCAGAATAATTGACGTTCAATTCAATTGCGTCAGAATATTTCCTTCACACTTCTCTAAACGGAATATGGAAAAATAACCGAGGTTACGATAGCAACCGAGACGTTTTCCAACCGATCACTGCATTACAAAACCTTATCCGCTGCTTACTTTTTCTACTTTCACCGTCAATGAGATGATATATCGTTTTTTCCCGTATATATAATCCGCAGACACATTTGTTCTGCACCCTCATATAGCTTGCGGTGTGATATGTAAAATATATAAAAAGGTTATGTGTAAACACATACAATGTGTGATATAGCGCAGACTTAGTGTTTTTTTTCCCCCGTTTTTGCCTAAGGAAAACATTCCTAATGTCAAAACTTTTGCATCAATGTACCTTTCAATCTTTTGAACAACATACATGTGTGAACAAACATTTTCAAGAATAAAATGCGTGAAGAAAAATTTGAGAACAAACTTGTCCGATGATAATCTCAGGTCACTGTTGATGTTAGGGACATCAAGTCTAAAGCCAGAAATGTCTGCTATTTTGGCATCCAGGAAACAATTTCAACATTCCCACTAATACAGGTGTCCATGTGTAGTGTATCAATGTGTTATTAAGTAAAACTGAATAAAATAATATTAAATAATTAAAAATAACATCCATGTTTTGATTCTTTTTTATTTGGACCTTGAATGTGTAGTCGGCCCCCGAACTGCTGTTTCACAGTTAATTCTGACCAACCGGGAAAAAGCATTGGGCTGATTAACCCCTTCAACAATCGCGAACAGGTCTCTCTCCCCCCAACAATCTTTTATGCGGCTCTCCGCAGTCATGAGCTTTATTTTGTGGCTCATCATGCTGAACAGGTTGGCCACCCCTGATTTATGCAGTGCAAGCTTTGCTATTTGTTCTTGGCATGATGTTCATTGGTAATCATTTTCCAACTCCGCCCACTTCTGATCTGGGACAGTTACTCCACCCACTTCTTATCTGAGACTGTTACACCGCCCACTTCTGATCTGGGAAAGTTACTCTGCCCACTTCTGACCTCTGACTGTAACTCTGCCCACTTCTGATCTGAGATTGTTACTCCACCCACTTCTGATCTGAAACTGTTTCTCCGCTCACTTCTGACCTCAGACTTTTACTCCGCCCACTTCTGACCTAAGAAAGTTACACCTCCCACTTCTTACCTCAGGCTATTACTCTGTCCTCTTTTGATCTGCGACTACTACTCCGTCCACTTCCAATATGAGACTGCTACTCTGGGGTTGTGTTGCTATTTTCTCTCCAGAGCATCTGTTGTCACTTTCATTTGCACCAAAGTGGGAGAAAATGATTCACAATCACTCATGCTTTGGACAGATTGATATCCCTCAAGTAACTTTGCTTGCTGTTGTACTGTCATGTTAAGTGTACCTTTAATTCCGTTTGTATATAGCAGATGTGGCCTTTAAGCATGAACAATATCCAGATCTTTTTTTTGTTTTGTTTTTGTTCTCACAGTCTATCTGCATGCATGTTACAAAATGCAGTCCCTGTGGTTGCATGCAAAACTCAAAAAAGGGAAAATTAATTTGATTTGCAAATTAGTTGAGAGTCCCTCAGTTGAGAGACACCAAATTGTATTCAAACTCTTATTTTGTGTTCCATTGCACAACATCAGAGAAGCTATGAGACTCTGTGCAGACACATCCCAGAGTTTCATCAGGTTATCGTGCATGTTTGTTGGTTCTTGTGTTTTTATCAAGTATAATTAAACTGTAAATTATAAAAAAAATAAAAAAAATAAGTTAAACCACCTGCACATCTTAATTTCAGATATTTTGATGGTTTAGTGAGTTTGATAAATCAGTATAAGGACTTTCTCACTGAACACTCAACCTTTATTTTCTATGTTCCTAAACATCAAGTAAAGTTCTATTACTGTGTTAAGCAATGTTTCACATTTTGAAAGATGGTTATCATGATATTTGTATGTGTATTCATTTGGCAGATGCTTTTATCCAAAGTGACTTACATTGCATTCAAGAAACACATTGACATTCTTATCAGTTCTTGATTGAGTCAAACCCATGACCTTGACGTTGAAAATGCCATGCTCTACTGTTTTAGCTATAGGAATAGCAATGTAAAACAGTGGGATGCTACAATATTTTAGCTAGAGATGCACCGATTGCAAATTTCTTGGCAGATATCAATGTGACCTGACCGTGTACCTGTCTGTTTTTCTTGGAGATTTTCACACCACCCAATAGAACAGAAAGCTTGTGGTTTTCCTCTGTTTGGAAAGCTAGGGTTTGAGAAGCCAGGGTTTTCTCCAAGTACAGTAATACCTCGAGATACGAGTGTCCGGACATACGAGCATTCCAAAATACAAGCAAGCCTTTGGGCAGATTTTTGCTTCTAGACATGAGGACATTTTAAAGATATGAGCATGCGTACTGATGCCAATGCCGACACACGATCACTTCACGTGTTCGCTGACTTCTGTATGTCTCCCGCGAGTAGCTGATTTTCTCTCAATTTTGAGCATTGTTCTTCACAATAGCGATGAGTTCTAAGAAAGTTAGTGGTAAGGATGGCAGTGAGAAGAAGAAACGCATGATGACCGTAGAAATGAAGCATGAAATTGTGGATAAATATGAGCTGGTGCCGCGTGAGTGATCGAGCAGCAGGAGCATCAGGAGGAACTGTGGACTGAGTTGATCGAGCTGCAGATGATGAACATACGCAGGTGTTGCAAGAGCTCAGCAGTAGCAAGGAGGAGGAACCGGAGGAAAACATTGCTACAAGTGAAATTAAGGAAGTGATGGCTATCTAGTAGAAGATTTCTGATTTCATTGAAAAGAATCACCCTGATAAATTGTCTACTGGTCGTGCTTCGGCGCTTTTTGACGACACATGACCTACTTATTTTGAATGGGAGACAGAAACAAATCTCCCGTGATAGGCATTCCGTTAAAAGGTCTGGCCAAGTGAAAGTGAAGGTAGTCAAGCGAAAAAAAGGTAAGAAAAGTGAAGTAAACAAATTGAAAAAAGCAAAACAATAATATAAAATAGAAAAGTAAAAAAAAAATTGTAAGCTAAGTTCATGAGTTATGTTAATTTAAATTTACGGAAGTTACGTAGTGTTCATGTAAGATACGATGCAGGATCAAGTGTCTGCGTAGCAAACCCTTCTTCCCTTCTCCACACCTGCTGCTACTCTCTGCAAAAACTTATAATTAAAACCTTTTTTTTTTTTTTATCACAAGTGTGAAACCATCAATGAGAATGATGAGACTCAGACATGAAATTATCCGGCATAAATTAAATGATTCAAAGTCACCAGCAAATAACAGAAAGTCAAAATTAGTTAAAAAAAAAAAGTTTAAATAAATAAGTTCTCCATTTTAGTAAGTAAATCCTTACATGACACTGAATGATGTCCAGTAGCCTTACAAACAAAAGAGGAAAAATTGTTTCCTCTTCCTGAAATGAAAACAGGTATTTCCAGCACTGGTCATTAATAGACAGTGTAAACCACACAGTCCATCAGTCAGTCATTTGGTTGCTGTTGATCTGATGAGAAACACGGTAAGACAAACACACTCTTACTTCAATGAAAACTGATGATTATTGCTCATATAACACACGTGTCTTTACATGAGGATGTTAAGAATAGAGTGATATACATATACTTGAGTACAAGTTGTGATTATGAGTGATGATTATTGCTGTATTATAGATATATTTAATGCTGATGTGGGTCAGAATGGCTCCTCGTCTTCCTCTGATCTTTCTGCTCATGATTCACGGTGAGTTTCTGTCACATTCACGTTTTTTATTGAATTTTATTGAACATTAAAGACGCTATAATGAGAGATTAATAATCAGTTTTCTGTGCTGATGATGATGTTTTTTTTTTCCATTTTGAAACGGGAAGTTCAGCTGCACTTAAAAAAATCATGCAAACCAGCACCCATAAATTAAAGGGAAATAGGAACATTATGTTGAATTCAAAGTTCTAGAAACTAATAGCTAATAACTGTGGAGAAAACCTGATCAATTACTTTAGATTCACTCTTGATTCAGTGAAACTGCTATAGTTGTGCTTTACTGAATGTTGAAGTGTTTTTGACTGAAGAATTGTGTAATGGAGGAAGTGGAGGAAATGAGTGAAAGTTTATTTATAAAGTTTATTAAAGAACTCAAACCAATCAATTCATCTTTGTTCTGTTAATCAAGGGATACTATACAAATTATTCAGGATTATTCTGGATTACTACAATTAGAACACTGAGTAAAACTAACTAACCTGTGTTAGTATGAACAACTGTTGGATTTTAAAGTCTTTGTAGATCAGATCGTGAATATTTTTGATGAACATTAAAAAAAGCTGTTTATTTTGTGATAGACCATAATGTTGTTTGTTGCTGATTGTGTTGCTGATCTGTTTCTGTACATTTCAGTTTTTTTTCTGCAACATACTCCTTCAAAATAGATACATTTCATTTATAATATTCAACTCTTTCCCCACCAGTGTGTCCTGCATTCTTTACCCCTCTCTTTCTTTCTGTACATGTTGCTTTATAATTGTGAAAACATGGAAAGAGTCAATGTTGGGGAAAGAGTTAAAAAGATTAGCTTGTGTTTTTCTGTCATGACACCATTTTCACACCATTTTATCTGTTTACACTGATAAAACAATATTTCTATCAAGATGAATTCTGTGTTTCAGGGGTTTCTGGTGCTGGTTGGGATGTGAGTTACAATCCTTCATACATCTGTGCACTAAAGAACTCATCAGTGATCATGAACTGCAATTATACATTCCCTGCTGGATATCAGATCAAGAGTGTGTTCTGGACCAACAAGAAAGATAAAACTAAGACAGAAGAGTTTCCAGATCTGTCTAAAGACCCTGAATACAGTCAGAGGCTTCAGTATCTGGGAGATAAACAGCAGAACTGCACCATCAGACTGAATCATGTGACACTGAACGATTCACACATGTACTATTTCAGATTCATCACTAATATAACTGATGGAAAATGGATTGGTAAATCCGGAGTTGCTCTTAATGTCACAGGTGAGTTTGATTAGGTTTCTCTCTTCTTCTGTGCATTATGTTGAATAATAATCAGTGTATGACAGCAGCACTAGATATCATGTGTGTGTTGTGTTCAGATCTTCAGGTGGATTCTCCTGAGAGAGTGACAGAGGGAGATTCAGTGTGTCTGACATGTAAAAGCAGCTGCACTCTGACTGACAGAGCAACATTCATCTGGTACAGAAACTCACAGCCATTAACTGAGAGAAGAGACGGAAACAATGAACTGGTGCTGCAGTCAGTCAGAAGAGAGGATGCAGGCAGATATAGCTGTGCTGTACACGGACACACACACACATCTCCTGCTGTGCATCTCAATGTCATGTGTGAGTATATGGATTAAAACAGAATAGATTGACTTTATTTAAAGTCTTTGGAAAACTAACAGAGTTTAAGATTACATAACACCAATAAATGGGGTTTCACTAAAATCTGGGAGAAAAAAAAAGTTTATCTCAGTGTCATGTGCAAACATGAATTTAAGAATTTATATATAAAAAAATAGATTCAGATCATGTGTCTCTTCATTCACAATGTAAGCCGTCCCAGCTAACTGAGAATTTGATCTGGTCTTTAATAATGTTAATAGTAAGGGACAATATAAGCAATCACCAGGGTTCAGATGTATGACAACCATCTGAGTTGTTATGCCATTTTTTTGTCAACCGGACTAGTTCTCCTAATGTGCACAGTTCTGTGAAGTTCCTACTTTGTGCAAACGATACACAGACATGATACAAAATTGTTCAGAATGAAAAGATCTATCAAATGATATTAATATTGTGTGGATGTTTTTAACACCACATCTGATCTGGTATGTCAGTTTATGTCAGTCTGTCAATCTGACTCGTTCACATTAACATAGTTTTGTGTAGTTTCTACTTTGTGAAAACAATGTATAGACATATTGCAAAGCTGATTAGTATGACAAGATCTATCAAAAAATATTGATACTGTGTGAATGTGTTTAACACCACATCATCTGAACTGGCATGTCAGTTTACAGTATGTCAGTCTATGTCGATCTGACTTCATGAAGTTTCTACTTTGTGTAAATTATATATAGATATGTTACAAAGTTGATCAGTATGAGAAGATATATCAAATGATGTCAATATTGTGTGGATGTGTGAAACACAGCATGTCTTCTGATTTCTGATGTCAGTATGTCAATCTATATCAATCTGACTTGTTCTCCACATAAACAGAGTTTTATGAAATTTCTAGTTTGTGTAAACATTATTTAGACATGCTACAAATTTGTTTAGTATGAGAAGATCTATTAAATTATATTAATATTGTGTGGATGTGTTTAACACCTTATGTCATCTGATCTGTATGTCAGTTCATGTCAGTCTATGTCAATCTGACTTGTTCTCCACATAAACAGAGCTTTATGAAGCTTCCATGAAAGCTTCTTTATGAAACAATATATAGACATGTTACAAATTTGTTGAAACAACATGTGAACAAAGAGTCTTCGAAATCAAAATGGACTAAAAAGATGTCCTAGCCTGACAGTGCCTCTTGTGGACAAAACTAGTATTCCAGTCTTTCTAATTTGTTTAATGCTAGAGAGTTTATAATTTATTGTGAGCCCTAGGAGCTTCAAAAATACATGAAACCTGACACATTTCATCAAAACGACTAGTTCTTTACATGTACACAGTTTTGTGAAGTTTCTTGTTTGTGAACAAGATATGCTCCTTTGCAAGTCGACTGACGTTACCGGAAGTTCCGCCATGTTGGAGACCCCCGAAGTCTTGTTCTCATTCATTGTTAACACATATTTGAACTAAGCAATCATAAAATTCGCTCATTTTGAAGAAGGAATGGCAGGGAAACCGTGTGATAATAGTGTTGCAAGGATTGTTTTATACAGGGATAAGCTTGATCCGCCGGAGAGGTCGAGATATATTGAGAAGTTGAAGCTTATTGACGGCGAAGATTCACTCGTTGCTGAAGATTCACTCGAACTGTGCTGACAACAAACATGTAGCAGTTACAGCAAAGGTAGGGTAAAAATAGTAAACCTATTAACTCAATATTCTTGTAGATCTTACACTACTTTGTCATACATTTAGTTAACATAACTAATGTCCACTTCATTAAAAGTTAATGATAGAAAGCATAACATGAAAACAACCTGGCTTGAATCAATAAATGAAAGAACACCTGTAACTTAATTTTCAATTTAGAGAAACATTGCGCTGACTCATTTAAGGTCATTATGGGTTGTAAATGGTGGGGAAAGACTGAACGCACTGCAAGTCAGCTGAAAGACCTCACTGTAGAGCTTTTAGTTCGATCGGGGCTTCAACCCATGTGTATATAGGGAATATATATATATAGGGATGAAACGATAAATCACAATTTTTGGCCCTCGATTCAATTCGATTTGATGCGGGAAGAAGTATGTTTCGATTCAATACATATATATGCCAGCTGAGCAGTGTGTAAATTGCGATACCACCAGCAATGGCATGTATCAGTAAGGTGATAATAATGTCTTTCGGTATCTCTATCATCCTCTGAACGATTGTGACAACCTTCTACATTGCAGTAGTTTCCCTTCGTCTTTGGCATGATGATATAAATTTAGAATTGTTACGCTCTACTTGATCCTAAATGTGAATAACGTTAAATGGTGTCTCCAACATGGCCGGCCTCCGGTTGGATGACTTCACCAGAAAAGGCTCAATAGGCCAAACCAGAAATATGAAAAAATTGTATCTGTTGAACAGTTCAACTAATCAAAATTCCTTTAATTTTTTTTTTGCCTTGAGTGTCCCTAGATGATTTGTGTGAATTTTCAAGCCACTCGTATGGACGGCCTATGACGAGTTCGAAAAAGTTTAAATTTCAAAAATCTCCAAAATTTCACAAACTATTTGATTGACAGCAGTGGTTATTGATGCAAATTTGTTCAGTAGGAGGAGATTTATCAGATGATATTAGTATTGTGTGGATGCGTGAAACAACATGTGAGTAAAAACGCAAAAAAAATTGTTAGCACCAACTAGTGTCTGATTTTTTTCAAAATTCTTACAGACCTCTAGGACTATGAGTCAGACATGCCCATAGAGTTTCAGTCTGATCGACCTTCATTAAGATGGTCTAATTGATGGTAAAACTTAATTGGCCGATGACGGCCATGTTTTTTGAGATACGCCAATTTCCTCATAGACCCTTGGACAAAGACCGTGCATGACAAGTTTCAGGTCAATCAGACTAGCATGTGACCCTGTACAGGTGATTTAGTGTTTTTTTTTCCCCCCAATATAGCGCCACCAAGTCGATTGTCAATTGTCACAGTTTTTTTGGTGTTACCACAAAATTAGCTCTTACATGAGTATTGTGCGTGCGATGCGGAGAAACGTGGAGAACACTGAAGTAAACCGAAAACACTTTAATAACAGAACTCAAAAGGCACACGGGGGTGCAAAACTCGGAAGCAGTACATCCACACACTTAGCTCAGGTAACGTTAACAAAAGACAAAGACAATGGGAGACAAGACGGTATAAGTAGGCAGGATAATAACAAACAGGTGGTATGATTACATGGGTGACTACGGGAACACGGGAGGGACACACAGGAGGAGTATGACGTGACTGTTACAGTAGCTCGGAAGGCACGGAAGGCGCGACCTTCGCGCCTAAACTGACCACCAGTGGAGGGAGGGAGGGAGGAGGACCAGGGGACGGACAGGACATGGAACAAAAACCAAGAGAGTCCATAAAATAATTACAAAGTCCAGGGAGATGCAAGCGGGAAAAGGGGCCAGGCAGTGGGAGGTGTCCAGGGTGGTGCAGTTGGGACCCGGAACCAGGCAGATGAACCAGTCCAGGGTGGAGCCGACGGACCGAGGACCTCGAACGACGCCGCTCGACCCAGAGGCCGAGGCGGATCCGCAGCAATTAGCGTCCGAGGTGGAGCCAGGAAGACTGAGGACTGAGTCGAAACAGGAGCAACTGAGGACGAAGGTGAAAGCGGAGGGAGGGAGGAGCCAGACGACGCCGAAGGTGGAGGCTCAAGGACGAGGGAGCCTGGTGGAGCCGAGGGAGGGAGGAGTGAAAGGGGAGCCGCAGTGCCGACGGGCCGAGGTGGAGTGACTGGCACCGAGGTCGGAGGTGGAATCTGGACACCCTCAGCACCTTCCAATGACTGTGGCCAGTTGACGCATGGAGGCTCCCAGGTGTTAGCGGGAGTCGGTGATGGGGCGCGGGACACAGACAGAGGAGGTGCTGGATGCTGGCAGGGTAGAGGCGGTGGGAGAGGGAGGCTGGGTGGGAATTCTGGCAGCTCAGGCCAAGGGAGGTCGGGGAGGTCCAGGTCGGCTGGCGGCTCAGGCCATGGGAGGTCCAGTTCACTGTTCACAGGCTGGAGAATCGGCTCACTGTTCGCGCTCGGGAGCCATGACGTTTGCGCAGCGCTCGGGAGCCATGGCGTTTGCGCGCCGCTCGGGAACGCGGAGAAATCCATCATTAGAGAAAAAAGTATTTGTAGGCGACTTAGCCTGGTCTATTGTTCTGTCACGGTAGGTGCAGGCGTGCGATGCGGAGAAACGAGGAGAACACTGAAGTAAACCGAAAACACTTTAATAACAGAACTCAAAAGCAGTACATCCACACACTTAGCTCAGGTAACGTTAACAATAGACAAAGACAATGGGAGACAAGACGGTATAAGTAGGCATGATAATAACAAACAGGTGGTATGATTACATGGGTGACTACGGGAACACGGGAGGGACACACAGGAGGAGCATGACGTGGTGAGATTATCTCTTTGTATTCCAGAGTTATTGCGATTTTAGTGAAAGTGGCTCCGCCTTATCCAAATGTTTTTATTTTGCGTTGAGAGCGTGAATCACCGATCAAAATTCCTTTGAGAACTTGTCCTTTAAAATTCCTTTGATAAGTCTCTTGATGCGTGTGAAATTTCGTGTGATTTGGACAAACGGCCTTTGAGGAGTTCGAAAAAATAGTTTTCCCGAAAATTTAAAATGGCGGAATTTTTTTCGGGGCGGAAATTAAATCGGAGATCTACATTTTTTAAGTCTTGAGCCAAGGATTCCAGAGATATAATACACTTGAGTGTACGACAAACGGTTTACGAGTTATGAGCATTTACGCATTTTTAGTTGCTGTAGCGCCACCTATTGGCCGATTTGCGTCAAATTTTGATACGCTGCCCCCAAATTGAGACCTACCATCAAATTTTAAGTACACTAAGTACACTAAGTGGAACTTAGTGTACTTTCATGATACATCATAGCGTCTTGTTCGTTCTTGCTTACATACAGCTATTCACAATTTAATGTTTAGTCAAGAACATGGACACTGTATGTTGTTGCATGTCTTTACAGTCTTTACCAGCATGTTAATGAGGAAGTGTGGCTGTAAATGATCAATCTAAAAGTAAAAGCATTATGACTGTCTTCATTAGCTACGGTTTAACTGTGTGTTTTGTCAGTTTCGACTCTCTCAAGAAAAGCACAATGGGTGTTCATCACTAACGATCAATCATCACTGGACTTATCAATTTAATACTGGGGATTTTGCTGTGTGGGTCAGGTGTGGTGAAACGGCGTGGAAGGTTGGAGATCCTTGCAATATAACCTTAATATATGTAACAGGAACTGTGGTCTTTGGCATTTTTATTAGCACACATTTTTAGTGACTTGTGCGAGTTAATGATTGTCTGCACATTTTTCAGGTCCAAGATTATATTATTCTAATATTTATTGTGAATTTTCATTTTTTATCTATTTTAGATCCTCCTAAGAACGTCTCAGTGTTGATGAGTGGATCTGGTGAAATAGTGGAGGGAGATTCAGTGACTCTGAACTGCAGCAGTGATTCAAACCCTCCTGCTCTGAACTTCAGCTGGTTTAAAGGAAGAAAGTTTGTTGGATCTGGAAGAATCTACAGCATCTCAAAGATCAGCTCTGATGACAGTGGAGAATACAAGTGCAAGTCCATCAATGAACTTGGAGAGAAATACTCTGATGCTGTGACTTTAAACGTCATGTGTGAGTTAATGATCATCTGCATATTTTTCACAACTAAGTTAAGCTTATTCTAATATTTAATGTGAATTTGACGTGTCTTATTTTCAGATCCTCCCAGGAGCGTCTCAGTGTTGATGAGTGGATCTGGTGAAATAGTGGAGGGAGATTCAGTGACTCTGAACTGCATCAGTGATTCAAACCCTCCTGCTCTGAACTTCAGCTGGTTTAAGGAGAATGAAAGCTCAGCTGTTGGATCTGGACAGAGTTTCAGTGCAGGACAGAGTGGACGCTTCTACTGTCAGGCTCACAATCAACATGGATCTCAGAGATCAGACGCTGTAACTGTCACAGGTGAAGCTTTTATTAACACACTCCTGTATCTTCACATCATTCATCAGTTTGGAGAATTAATCTTGATGATCTTCCTCTTTCAGTTCATGGTGCTGGTAGGAATGAGATTGTGATCACAGCGATATCTGGAGGATTATTCATCATCATCATCATCATCATCATCATCATCATCATCATCATCATCATCACCAACACCATCATCCTGTTTATAATGTGAGTTCAATAAAAAAAGTATTTAATTATAAGAAATCTTTATACATTCATATTTTCTCTATTAAATCAAGAGTCTATATTCTGTTGTTGTCTGTATTTACAGCAGAAAGAAACAAAGAGATGGTAAAACTGAAGATCTCACAGTGAAAGAGGTAATACATCTAAAAATTACTTCACAAAACACAGATAAACTGTTGTGTTTCAGACTGAAACTGTACAAACTGATGGGATTCAAACCTTCTCAAAGTCTCAATCCAGCAGAAACCAATTTGAAATACAATATTTAAAAAAAAATCAGGACCCAAAACTACAAAGACCTTGGCAATATTTTCATATAATTTACTGTCAAATTTATAATGAGTCATGAAGGGTTTCGTTGAAGATATACGACTGATTTATCACAGTCTGATCTCTGTCTTGCTGCTTGAATTTATTTCAGCTTCGCTCAAATTGACAGAAAGCGAAATGTGAAAAAAAAACTGCAGAAACAAAATCCATATCATGTATTTAGTCCATATATTTAGTTAGTTTATATAGCTTTTGTTTGGATGCAACATGGAATAATGGACCATACTTCAATTTAAAGAAGTTAGTATTGGGATTTATGCTGTAAGTCCTTCTGTCTCTTCTGTAGATCCCTGATCCCAGTGAAGACACTTATACAGGTCTTGACCTCAAGTCCATGACCTTTGACCTGTATGGCACACTCACTCACAGTAAGTGAGACGGTAGTCAGAGACTCCATCACAGATGATCACATGACTGATCTCATTTCACACAGACCGTTCATCCCAGAGCTCCTGAAGATGGAATTAAAGTCCAGGTCCTAAAGCAGACCATCACACTACCACCTGTAACATCTGGACAGTGACTCTGTCATGCCTTCACCGACCGCCGGGACATTTATTTAGTTCTCCTTCTCCACCTTTCAGTTGCCAGTTGTTGTTTGTGCTATTACGTGTTTGTGTTGAACACATGTTGTTTGCACCACTGTTATGTAACCCTGCCTTTAATAAAAGTCCCTTCGGATTTCATCTTCGTCTTTGTCCTTGCCTAACTCATGACAGAACAACCGACCGAGGCTAGTTGCCTTAAAAAGACTTTTGAAAATGTATTATCTATTCAGCGCGCTTGCCGTTACCTCCCCAATCAATGACACAACGCTGAATTCGCTGTTCTGGATCGGGGCGAAATATCACCAGCGGAGGAAACTCCCAGATTCCACAGGACTTCGGTGGCTGGCAGCCATAGTAAGGTGTCTGCAGAGCAAGTATCCTCGGTCCAGACAGCCAGCACTTCAGCGCCTGTGCCCGCTGTCAGTCAGCACCAATCACCTTGGATACCTTTTTTGTCCTGGCAGCCCTGCACACCTGGAGGAATTACAGGGCTGCCGCCAGAGGTACTGCTTGCCCACCCTATCCCACCCCCAACCTCTGTTCTATCTGCAGACCTCTCAGTTATCGTCAATCCCTTCTCTACGGAAGCTATGGTACCATCTCCGACCTCATCCTCCTTGCCGACATCCCAATCCTCTGTTATTCTTCCTGCCCTTCCTCAGCTGGATGTCGTCAGACCTGCACCGCCACTGAATGCATCCTCCGGGTGTCAGGGTTCTGTCACTTCAGTTTGGGTTTCTAGTGTGTTGGTTGACAGAGCTCTGACACTGCCCCTTTGTTGTTTTTTTGTCATTGTGTAACCCCGCACACCTTGTTACCTCATTTCCCTTGAGTGTTGTCAGCTGTTCTTAGCTTGTTAACTTTTCCTCATGTGTTCCCCATTTAATCCCGGTGTGTTTGCTGTCCTGTGTCGTGTCGTTATCATTCCTGGATGTCATCTCATGCATGTGCTTCATGTGTCCTGTTTGGCTGTAACTCTATTTGTAGCTCTACTCTGTTTTGGGAGTTATCCCTGTGTCATCCGGTTTGTTTGTTTGTTTATTTATTGTAATAAATCCTCTCCACTTGCATTACTGAGTCCTCTGTTTAGTGTATCCATGACAGCGAGGGACGTGGAGCCTCAGCTGCTGTTGGGGATCCCTTGGTTCCGCCTCCGGCCTTGGACCCCTCCTCTCCACCTCAGCCTGTCAACCTGTCGGCTCCACCCTTGCTCCCTCGTCTCCACGGCTCCTTCTTGGTCAGTCTTCACTCCACCTTCGCCATGGACTTGCGGGACTTCTGCTACGCTCCATCCCTCCACCCCTTTGGCTGCAGCGGGCTCCTCCTACCCGACGTCTTCCCCTCCCTCACACTGGATCCGCCCCAGTCCTCGGGCACACTGGCTCCACCTCGAGTGGTCATCACCACATCTTCGCCTCGGCCTCCTAAACCAGCGGCATCGCTCAGGTCTGTCGGCTCTCCGCTTACATCCTGGGATCCATCGGCTCCATCTTCGTGGGACATCTTTTTCAGACTCTGAGTAAGTAGGCCTGGGTCCTTTATGACACTTTTGACACTAAACACAATGTCCTGGGTCCTCCGCTCCTCCAGTCCACACGTTTTATAAAATGTCTACACAATCTATGTAATTATGATTGCCACGCATGATTGCCTCTTTAATTCTCATAAATAAGTCACTTAAACATTTGATTTTTGTTACATGCTTTGGTAGATTTGAGTACATAGAGAGATTCTCCTTTATGGTCATGAGGAAAATGTTTCTGAAGTTCATAAAGATTGCGCGGCAAAAACATTTTTTTGGATCAATATCATGTCAAACCTGTGATATTTGACTTGACAAAGTTATCCTGTAAGCGCATGACATTCTGAACACACAATGTCACCATTGTATCACTAAATTATGTGCAATACTTCCAAAACTTAAAAATTATATTAGAATATTGTGATATTGTGTGCTGCTGATCGTGGGAGTTCCTGATTGGCTAATTTTATGTCAATTGATAATTAAAGTATATGAGAGTGTGTCTTATTCTGAGCTAGGCATCACGAGGGGAGGGTTTCTTCCAGCGTGTCTCTTTCGTATGCTTTGTCTTACATCTGTATCTTCATTTTGTTATTATTGTTTCTTTAACTCATAGACTTTTGTTTGTTATTATTATTGTTTGTGATATGTTTAATTTAAATAAAATCTTATTTAATTGAACATCTTGCTTGATCCCTCTTTCATGTTGTGATCTGAAACGAGCTCGTCGTAACATTTTACATTTACATTTACACTTACTCATTTAGCAGATGCTTTTATCCAAAGCGACTTACAATTTGAGGAATATAGAAGCTATTTGTCCAAAGGATACTGTAGAAGCCATATGTACCATCATATTTTATTTTATTTTTTGTGATCATTTAAATATCATTTTGGTTTAATATTGTTTATATCTCTGAGTGTGTGCCCTCTATAGGTGGGAGGGGAAAAAGAGGATAAAAGGAAAGGAAACCCCCGACAGGAAGGGGGTGCTGGTGCAAGAGCATACAGTCTTTTGACCGTGCACATGGAAGCCAACACATGCTCAAGTTGTTTGTTTGCTTTATGTTATTTTTCATCTTTGTTTTTGACTTAATAAACTTCAGTTATGATTTGAAACCTCAACAGACTTCATTGGTACCTTGCACGCGTCAGAAACTTGCATCTACACCTCCCACAGTGGACAGAAATGGGGATTGAATACAGGACAGTTCAAAACTTGTTTTTTACCACTACAGATACAAAAACACAGAGCGCTTACAATACAAAGTTTCAGACATTCTGAACACAAGTAGCACAAGCATGGGGAATTAGAGAAAGGAAGAGTTTTTTTTTTTTGATGAGTGAGTGAATGTGTGTGTGTGTCATGGAAGAGGTGTGTTTTTAGTAATGTTTTAAACTTTGACACAGAATCTGCATTCCAGATGAGGGCAGGAAGGGCGTTCCACCAGCCGGGGGTGGTGGATGGAAATGTTCTTGTGATTGTTCTGTTTCCTCCCTGTGATGGAACCACGAATCGTGGCTCATTGATCGATCGACGGATTCTGGTAGGTGTGTAGATTTGTAGCAGTGAGTGGAAGTATGAAGGTGCTGAGTTTGTGTAAGTTTTGTATGCAAGAGTCAGTGCTTTGAATTTGATGCGTGCTGAGAGAGAGAGCCAGTGTAGCGAGATGAAGAGTGGTGTGACATGAGTCCTTTCCGGTTGGTTGAAGACCCGACAAGCAGCAGCGTTCTGGATCAGTTGTAGGGGTTTGATCGCACTTGCAGGAAGTCCAACCAAAAGAGCATTGCAATAGTCCAGTCTGGAAATGACCATGGCCTGCACCAGAAGTTGTGTAGCTTGCTCAATTAGGAATGGTCTGATCCTCCTGATGATTCTCCTGATGTAACGATATTTAGGATGTAGTACAACAATTTATATCGCCCCTTAAGCAGTTACCTGCAATGCAAGATCTTATTATAGAACATGCAAGCTTTGGTGATAGAAAATGTTCTAACAAATTTCTGATGAACTGTTTAGTACAAGCATGTTTCCCAAAACCAGTTAAGATAAATTATATATTTTGTCACGTCTGTGAGATTAGGACCAATTTTCTTTCATTTCCTATTAACCCTAAATGTAAAGAAATACACTTTAAAATTATGAATCATATATATTCAGCAAAATAGTATTTCAGAATAATGTTTAATGTTTGGGATTCAAATTTATATCAAATATGCAAGTTACAGGTAGAAATGATGGACTACTGTTCTTTTTTCCAGTGCAGTTCAGTTGACACATTCTAGAATAATGCATTCAGTGTTAGAAAACTGTTTTTTTTTCTTGTTTGTTAATTTCCTGTTTCATTATCATCAACATCATCATCACCTGTCATCAATCCATGTGTTAGTCATGTCAGCTGTTTCTCATCTTTGTAATCCCAGAGTCTCTTTTCTGTCCTCTTCATGTATTACAACTGTTTGTAAAACTTTAATCATACGGAAATTTCTTATCTTTGGAAGTTATTTTACGTCTTTTTTTGCAAGTTAACTGTCTCCACAAAAATGTAATCAATAGAAAATATGGCCCAGCCCATCTGATTTCAGCATCATTAGACACTCTTTCTTTCAACACATTGCACAACATGATTGCAGGGGAACAAGTGTCAATGCATTTAGTTGCTGGACATTCAGTCAATTCAACAAACAAGTGTTGGCATGGACATTTGTTGTTGTTTTTGAATGAACAAAATACAATCTATCAAAGCATTTTTGCTAAACATCATAATTTTATCATTTTTGTCTAGCTCAATAAAAAATATTGCAATAGAAAAAAATAACTTGAATGCATTAAATTGAAATAACACATCTCTACAGATTCCCTATAAGTAATTAAAACCCAGTTTCAATGAAAACACTAAATTCTGTGTAGATATTTAATGCCCTTTTCCTTTGTAACATTTCCCCTTTCTCTGTGTCTGTTTGATATCTTCATCCCTCTCTGACTGAGAGACTCAGATTCTGTCGAAGAAACCGCTTTCAGGAGTAAAAAAGTAGCTGGATATCAATGTAATTTGGGAGTTTTGTCAATGTCCATCAATGAAGAATAATTGACTAGAGGTTCAGCCAGTGCTGTGAATCCAGTAGAGACACTACAGCATTACATGGACTTAAGATTCATCATTTACATTTATGCATTTATCAGACACTTTTATCCAAACATTGCTTTCAAGGAACACATTGAATCAGTTTTTCCTTTCCCAGGGATCGAACCTATGACCTTGGCGTTGTAAGCACCAATGCTCTACTGATTGAGCTACAGGAAAGCTGCAAATTATCAGATTTATTGAAGCTCTGGCCCTGGTTATAAAAAAAAAAAACTCAAACACATGCATAGAAAGCTCTCTATAAAACACATCAATGTGTAAAGTTAATATTCAATACTATAATACAGTGGTACCTCAAGATATGAGCAGCCTAACATAGAAGTTTTTTGAGATACGAGCCGGAGCTCGGGCAATATTTTCCTTCAAGATACGAGCCCAAATCCGAGATACGAGCCGTGTTTCCAGAGCGTCCCGCTAGTTGGCGTGCAGGGACGAGCATCTCTCGCTCAATCGCACGTGTTACACGCTTGAATCAAAGTGTATCTTGTGCGCTGTACTCTTTTTTGGAGTGAGGGTTCAATCTTCAACTGGCTGGAAGGAGCTGCCAGTGACTGGTCACGTGACCTGCCACTTGCTGGGGGCAGCTGCCAGTCTCAACCTGACGTGTCTTCTATTGCTCTCTCTACAATTAAATATATTGTTTTATGATTATGAGTGTACTCTTAAGAACCTATTATTTCATATCGTGGCTGTTTTAAGTGAGTTTATGCCAAATAAAGCGATCAAATGACCGTGATTACAACTGGAAGCTTATCTACGCATCGCTGACGCCTCCTCCAATCAGTGGCTGATGAGTGCGTTCGTAACTTTAATTATTAAAGTTCCGAAAATAGTTTTAAGTTCTAAAATAGCGCCGTTTACGTACGTGTCTAGAGTGCCTACATCCCTTCCCCCTCCCTCCTCCACGCCATTCACCTTCGTTAGCCACAATCTCTGTCTCCAAAGTAAGACTATTGTGCTAAATAACTCTTTTATTTCTTTATATTTATGTATTTGTTAATTATACATGCTTAATTGTTATTTAAAAACGATCGTTATTCATAATTTACAATGATTTGGGGATTTTTCATAGGTCTGGAACAGATTAAATCGAATTCAGTTATTTTAAATGGGAGAAATTCGTTTGAGATACGAGCCGATTGACTTACGAGCTCGGCTCTGGAACGAATTAAACTCGTATCTTGAGGTACCACTGTATTTTATAAGTTGTGCCGATATCACTTGTCTGATTCCTAATCTCAAGCCTGAAACTGAAGATAAAACATACTAAATAACAACAAACTCTAAACTAACAGATTAAATTACTGCAAAATAAAAAAAATTATAAATAATAAAACCAACAATCACACACAAAAATAAGAAGCAGACTTTACATCAGTCCAGCACACAAAGATAACAAATGAGTCTTAATGTGTGTGATGAATATGTTTGCATTGGTTGTGGTTTGAACAGAAGGATAAATTATTCCACAACTATCCAATAATCAATAAAATATATAATACTAATAATAATATCAAGAATTGTTCATGAAACAATTGAACTCAGGTTTTGTGTTCGCTGTCTCTCTCAGTCATTTGACGCTGCTGTAGATCACGGACGAATCTTCCACAGTTTCAACAGCTGATCTCCTAAAAACAAGCAAACCGGAACAATGATGTTACAGCTCAAATTATATGAACTTTCTTGGTAAAGAGACCAAGTATGGTTAAGCTGGTAATGTTTCAGTTTCTTATTGATTAAGTTGGTTAATTTGATGTTGGTTAATTTGACACTGATTAAGCTTGTACTGGTTACGCTGGATGAGTTGGTTAAGTTGGTACTGGTTAAACTGGTTAAGTTGGTATTGGTGATGAACTCTTATATTGTCGTACTGGCTTTCATTCTCCTCTGCTCTCTTCCTCTCTTTCTTTCTGTGATGGTGGACAGTTGCGTAGAGGAAGAGGTTCATCAGGAACTGAAACTCTCTGTGACGGGTCAGAATACAGATCATTCTGAAATACAAGAACATAAATTATTATTATTAATTATTATTATTTTTTTGACTTTCACAAAAAAATAAAGTTAAATCTCACTGATTTACTCATGGAGTGGAGAAGAACAGGAGAGAATGAGTAAATGAAGTTACACTGTATGTTAATTATTATGCCATTACACCAAGAAAACAATATTAAAATGTTAAGTATACAAAAATATGTTTCTTCTCTAAAGTCGTGTTTTGTCTGGATGATTTACCTCATTCATTGTGAGATCTTCAGCTTTAACAATCCTTTGTTTCTTTCTGTTATTATGACAAACATTAACAGCATATGGATAAATGTATTAAATTAAGAGAAAATATTAATGTTGTTTTAAAAAACAGAATTTCTTTTTTTATTGATCTCACATTATGAACAGGATAAATATGATGGTGATGATGATGAAAAATAATCCTCCAGATATCGCTGTGATCACAATCATATTCCTACCAGCATCATGAAGAACTGAAAGAGGAAGATCATCAAGATTAATTCTCCAAACTGATGAATGATGTGAAGATACAGGAGTGTGTTAATAAAAGCTTCACCTGTGACAGTTACAGCGTCTGATCTCTGAGATCCATGTTGATTGTGAGCCTGACAGTAGAAGCGTCCACTCTGTCCTGCACTGAAACTCTGTCCAGATCCAACAGCTGAGCTTTCATTCTCCTTAAACCAGCTGAAGTTCAGAGCAGGAGGGTTTGAATCACTGCTGCAGTTCAGAGTCACTGAATCTCCCTCCACTATTTCTCCAGATCCACTCATCAACACTGAGACGCTCCTGGGAGGATCTAAAACAATTAAACAACACATTACCCAGTTAAAATTGACACACACTTAGTTGAGGCGTCTGAATAACAGATTTCTGAAAATCTCTGCACTATTTGATCAGATGGACTGATGGAGATTATAGGATTCACTAAAGGATCTACAAATTTCTGTTAAAAGTATTTTTCATTGGTGGCTGGAGAAACATTTTCTTGTTGAAGCAGTTGGTTATTATTGGACATAATCAGGAAACATCCCATTTTAATTCAATGTTGAACAGTTAAAGTTAAAGAGAAAGTGAAGAGAAGGAAAACTATTAAGACAAGAATTTGACAGTCTTGAATTGTTTGAAATAGACAAAGTTTTATCAATTACTGTGTAAAATTTGAGGATGATTCTCACAAAACTGTATTTTTAACAATATTTTAATTTACTGTGTTATAGTGTGTTAGGTACGTAGTGCCTATTGTGTGTTATGTATTTGTGGGTGGTTGTTTTTGTCTTTCACTTCTCATTGGACGCAAGGACGATGACGTCTCTGTTTGTGTCGCCATTCCAATTGCAGCACCATCTATAAAAAGACACATTTTATCCATGTTAGCGGCGTTGTGCGCTCACTTGCTGTTTGTTAAACTTGCTGTTTTGTTAATTTGTTGTGTTCACAGTTCTGGTGTATTGAGTGTTTAAAAGTTGTTGTTTTTTGTCATGTCTTGTATGCACAATGTGTTACATACTGTTTCATTTTCTTCGGTTAATCACTTTGTGAATTGGGAGCAGGTAAGTATTCGCACAACATGTAGGACACTTTTGGGTCCAGTTAGCGAGATTGCCACCCTTTGTATGTTTTGTAATGATTAGTTAGTGTAGTTCAGCGAGCTCTGTGAATAATACATTTTCTTTCTAATGTATTATTCTCACTCTTCTGTAAATATTGTAAATATTTTATTTTTTTTGCTATAATTATATTATAATTAAAATCAAAAATAATTATAATGCCTATCATTTATTAGCCTTATGTAATCTTAAACTCTGCTAGCTTTTCAAAGACTTTAAAGTGTGCCATCTGGACAGTGTCTCAAATTGATAGATCTAAAGCAAATATCTAATTGTGACTTTTGAGTTAACAGAGTGAGACCTGAAGGCTCAGCGATGGCTCTAAGTCTGCAAACACAGTTATTTCATGGCCCTGGGGCCAATAAAAATCTTTAATAATAATAATAATAATAATACATTTTATTTGTAGTGCGCCTTTCTTAAACCCAAAGCGCAGATTACAATAACAATTGCAAACAAAAAACAAAAACAAAACCAAATAAAGTAAAAATACACATGTAAATACACAAATTATACATTAAAACCATAAAACAATCCAGAGAGTTTGCATTTCTAACAGGTGCAGGCAGTGAAATATATTCACTATCTATATCTATATCTATATTCAGATATTGTCAATTTTGGAAGTTAAATAATAGAGAAACTCATTACTCTGCTCAGTGGTGGAAATGTTGATGTTACTGTACAGTTTAATAATATTGTTAATAGTTCTAAACAGAACTCTGGGATGAGAGAACAGAACTCTTTGTCTGATGACACACACACACACATACATCAATGTAAACTCATCTTCAGCCATCTCAATCCTGTCTATCATATATTCGTATGAATGCATGCCCTCCAGTTTGTAGTCATTTTAGTTATGTTTTGGTAATGTAGTTTAAGTATGTATAACCTTGTTTAAATAGAGACCACTCTTTTTATGTCTTTCTACCCCAGAATGGATGGTATCTTTAGTCTTCTCTCAGCCTTCTCTTTCTGAATATGTATTTTGTGTAATGCTGAAATGCATTATATCATTTCTATCATGGTTGCATCAAACTCTGAGGAAGTCCAACATAAAAGAAGCTAATTAATTTGAACAGAGACAAAGGGACATTTCCTGCCATACACATCCAAGTCAGTGATTGGCTCTTCAGCCAAGGAGTGGGAGTGTCCCTGCATTTCTATGAAGACTTCTGATATCCAGACATAACTCACTCTTCTCAACCTCAATTCCCGTCAACTCCTCTTCCTCAACTCACTTCCGGGACTCGTGTAGGGCCTCTAGGCCCGCGAGCAAGCCCTTCCCCCTTTACGGCGACCTCAGCTTCAGACCAACAACCATTTGAATTTCCCGCAACTCCAACAAAGGACATCTCAAGGAACAAACCAGCATCCGACCAAAGAAACTCTCTCAATGCAGGCCTTGGCAACTCAACACAAGAGAAACCCAATGCAAGTATCGGTCAATGAACTATATGCGTTTAAAACTTATTAGGTCCTTTTAAGGGTTTTCCATGCTGGCTTCTCAAAGGTTTAACTGTCTGTAAAAATGCCGCGTCCTCTCTCTCTCTATCGCTCACACACTTTTGTTCTTTCTCTCTCCGTTAAGTCTGTCCATGTTTTGTGTTTAACGTTTGTATTTGTAGTTTTGTTATTAAAAAATATATAAATACAGTGGTACCTCGAGATACGAAATTAATCCGTTCCGAGGCAGCCTTCGTATAATGAGTTTTTCGTATCTTGGAACACATTTTACATGTAAAATGGCTAATCCGTTCCAAGCCCTCCAAAAACACCCCATTCAATTTCATAATAAAGCTAAATTGACCTATAAACAATGAAATAACGTAAAATGTCGAAGCTTACCTTTCGAGTTTTCGGCTATCTCCGAAAGTGACGGCTGAGGAGGAGGAGGACAAACGGCAGATAACGTACGTATATTTAACTTTACGAAAACACATAAAAAATTTAAAGTTTCGGGTGCGGAGTGGCTGAGCTAAAGCACGCCAGCACATACGTATAGAAGATGCATGATGGGAGGGATGCCATCCTTTTAGAGAGAAGGATCTCATGGCTTGGCTAGCATCAGGAACCAATGGGAGAGCAGGAGGATGGTGGCGAGTCTACTATAACTAAGATGGCGGCGTGCGGCGCGAGTTTCAAAATTGTTATAGGGCGAATCTCGGACTTTCAGAAACCTTTCGTATCTTGAAAACTTTTCGTATGTAGAGCAGTAAACTTTTTCGTCTTTGCTTTCGTAACTTGGATTTTTCGTAAGTTGAGCCTTTTTTCGTATCTTGAGGTACTACTGTATATATATTAGGGCAGATGCAAACGCATGCATAAATTCCATCCCATTTGAGCTGGATTCATCACATAAGAGATAAAGTCAATCTGTACTCACACGTGACATTGAGATGAACATCAGGAGATGTGTGTGTGTGTCCGTGTACAGCACAGCTATATCTGCCTGCATCCTCTCTTCTGACTGACTGCAGCACCAGTTCATTGTTTCCGTCTCTTCTCTCAGTTAATGGCTGTGAGTTTCTGTACCAGATGAATGTTGCTCTGTCAGTCAGAGTGCAGCTGCTTTTACATGTCAGACGCACTGAATCTCCCTCTGTCACTCTCTCAGGAGAATCCACCTGAAGATCTGAACACAACACACACATGATATCTAGTGCTGCTGTCATACACTGATTATTATTCAACATAATGCACAGAAGAAGAGAGAAACCTCAGCAAACTCACCTGTGACATTAAGAGTCACTCCTGGATAACCAATCCATTTTCCACCAGGTTTATTAGTGATGAATCTGAAATAGTACATGTGTGAATCGTTTAGTGTCACATGATTCAGTCTGATGGTGCAGTTCTGCTGTTTATCTCCCAGATACTGAAGCCTCTGACTGTATTCAGTGTCTTTAGACAGATCTGGAAACTCTTCTGTGTCATTTTTATATCTTCTTTTGGTCCAGAACGTTGTCATGATCTGATGTCCAGCAGGGAATGTATAATTGCAGTTCATGATCACTGATGAGTTCTTTATTGCACAGATGTATGAAGGATTGTAACTCACACCCCAATCAGCACCAGAAACCCCTGAAACACAGAATTCATCATGATGGAAATATTTTTTCCATGGACCATGAAAACATGATAATACTTTAGTACTATTTGAAGACAGCGACTCATTACAGGAAATATGAGTTCATCTTCTCAGAATCTATGGAGTGATAAATGATCTCAGTGTGAAAGACAGAAGTAAAAGAAAGAAACAGAGTGAAGAAAAAAACAAGAAATCAGCCAATGATGCAGTCAGAATTAATGAAATATATGAAAAATCTGACTCAGAAAAGAATCAAAGTTGATTAAATAAATATAAAATTACATCAAAATATTAATTTTGTGTCTGTTAGTTCTCGTCTATCAGCTCTGAGCTCATTAATGCTAATTAAATCCTTCAACACAATAAATATTTATCTCTCACATTCACTTTCGAGAACATGTGCCAAAAATATTCACAGTTTGATTTTTGTCCAATCAGCCATTCTGACCCACATCAGCATTAAATATATCTATAATACAGCAATAATCATCACTCATAATCACAACTTGTGCTCAAGTATATGTATATCACTCTATTCTTAACATCTGTCATGATAAACAATCGGACACAGACGTGAGTGGTGATGATGTTTATTGAACAAAGCAAACTCAGAGCAAGTAGCTGGTGACTGAAGGTGTAGAGAAGAACTGGTAGCGGCAGAGAGGCTTATCTGATGGGAAGTGGACAATACTGGGCTGGAGATCACGGGAAGAATGCCTGAAGGTTCACGGAAGGAGATCCTGGACAATCGGGGTCGGTAATGACGGCGTCAACACGGGTTGTCGCTGGCATGAGAGTCTGGCAGTCAGTGACGAGACCGGACAGTGATTTGCAGGGTGAAGCTTGTATTTAAGGAATGCTGACTAGGCAGGTGCAGGTGTTCAGTATTCTGGTGATTGGGATCGTGAGTGAGAAGTGAATGAGTCTGGTGCGAGGGGTGTGGCTGGATCCGTGACAGTACCCCCTCCTCCACGGGCAGCTCCTGAGGACCGCGGCGGACGACGACGGGGCCGGCCTCGACCCCGGGGGGCTGGACGGTTGGGGTTGTTGGTGTGGAATTCTTGCAGGAGCTCTGGATCTAGGATGTCATCGTGGTTGACCCAAGAGCGTTCTTCGGGACCGAAACCTTCCCAATCTACGAGGTACTGCAGTGTGCCGGCCCGTCGTCGAGAGTCCAAGATGGAAGAAACTTTGTAAATGTTCTGGTCCGCCGGGTCAACAGGAGGAGGAGGTACAGCCTCAACACCAGACTCTGTGGATGAGGGAAACAGAGGTTTAGTGAAGGGCTTGAGGAGAGACACATGGAATGACGGGGAAATTCGGTAATGTGTGGGTAACTGAAGACGGTAAGTGACCTCGTTGATCTGCCTCACCACTTTGAAAGGACCTATGAAGCGGGGACTCAGCTTGCGACAGGGCAGCCGTAGGCGAATGTCCCTCGTTGATAGCCAGACGAGTTGACCGGGATAGTACCGTGGTGTGGGAAGGCGTCGGCGGTCAGCTTGGATCTTCTGCCTACGGACTGCCCTTTGCAGATGAACGTGAGCTGAATCCCATACCCTCTCGCTCTCCTGGAACCAGTGATGGACAGCTGGGACTTCCGTGGGCTCTCCTGTCCAAGGGAATAACGGTGGCTGAAAACCAAACATGCACTGAAACGGTGTGAGGTGTGTGGACTCTTGCCTTAGTGAGTTTTGGGCGTATTCAGCCCACGGAAGAAACCGGTTCCAGGTGTCTTGTTGGTGGCCACAGTAGGATCTCAGATATCTCCCAATTTCCTGGATCTTCCGCTCAGTCTGGCCATTGGTCTGGGGATGGTAACCTGAACTCAGACTAACGGAGACTCCGAGAAGGTGAAAAAATGACTTCCAGACTCTGGAAATGAATTGGGGTCCTCGGTCGGAAACGATATCTTCCGGGAGGCCAAAGTGTCGGAAGACTTGGTGAAACAAGGTTTCCGCCGTTTCCAAAGCCGTGGGGAGGCCCTTGAGGGGTATCAATTTGCAAGCTTTAGAAAACCGATCTACCACTACAAGGATGCATGTCTTGCCGTCAGATGGTGGTAAATCGGTCATGAAATCCACTGCAATGTGTGACCAGGGTCGGCGGGGTATCGGCAGGGGTTGGAGTTTGCCTTCTGGAAGATGGCGTGGTGATTTGGTGGTGGCGCAGACTGAGCATCCTCTGACATACTGGGAGACATCGCGGTCCATTCTGGGCCACCAATAGCGATCTTGTAGGAGCGAGAGGGTTCGCTGGCTGCCTGGGTGTCCAGAGCCCGGAGACGTGTGAACTTGATCCATGAGGGGCAGGCGGAGTCGAGATGGTACGTAGAGCTGCCCCTCAGGGACCCCCGGCGGAGCTGGTTCTTCGCGAGTTGCTTCGGCGATCTGGTGGTCTATTGTCCATTGGATGGGACTAACAATCAAGGCTGGAGGGAGCACGGGTTCAGGCGGTTGTGGGTTATTGTCAGGGGTGAACTGGCGAGAGAGAGCATCGGCTTTCTGGTTCTTGTCCCCAGGTCTATACGTCACGGTGAAATTAAACCTCGTGAAGAAGAGTGCCCAACGAGCCTGCCGTGGATTGAGCCTTTTTGCTTCCCGCAGGTACTCTAGGTTTCGATGATCGGTTATCACCTGGAATGGATGGTTAGCCCCCTCCAGCCAATGCCTCCACTCTTCCAATGCCAACTTTATGGCAAGCAACTCGCGATTCCCAATGTCATAGTTCCGCTCCGCCGGGGATAGCTTTTTGGAAAAGTAGGCACATGGATGGAGTCTTGGAGGCTCACCCTGCCGCTGTGACAGCACGGCTCCTACCCCGGTGCAGGACGCGTCGACCTCGACTATGAACGGTAACTGGGGATCCGGATGAGTGAGGGTAGGAGCCGTGCAAAAGGCTGCCTTAAGGGTTTGGAAGGCCTTGGTGGCTTCAGGTGTCCAGGACAGAGACTTGGGCCCATGTTGCAGTAATGATGTCAAGGGTGCACTGATTATACTGAAATTCCGGATGAACCGCCTGTAAAAGTTGGCAAATCCCAGGAAACGCTGTAATTCTTTGATTGTGGTAGGTTGTGGCCAGTTCTGCACCGCTTTCACTTTCCCCTGGTCCATCTTGACGCCGCTCTGGTTGATGATATAGCCAAGGAATTGGATGCTGCTGCGGAGGAACTCGCACTTCTCTAATTTCAAGAAGAGATGGTGTTCTCGAAGCTTAGCTAGGACCTGCTTGACGTGTCGATGGTGTTCGGAGATGTCTTTGGAGTAAACGAGGATGTCATCGAGGTAGACAATAACAAAGATGTTGAGGAAATCTCTGAATACCTCGTTCATGAATCCCTGGAACACAGCTGGAGCATTTGACAGACCAAACGGCATGACGAGGTATTCATAATGGCCAGAGGGCGTGATGAACGCGGTCTTCCACTCGTCTCCTTCACGTATTCGGATTAGATTATACGCACTTCGTAGGTCCAGCTTCGTGAAGATGCGAGCCCCCCGCAGCTGTTCCAGAGCAGCGGGGACCAGGGGTAGCGGGTATCGGAACCTGATGGTGAGCGAGTTTAGGTGCCGGTAATCAATACAGGGCCTCAAGCCTCCGTCCTTTTTGCCCACGAAGAAAAAACTTGATGCGGCAGGGGAAGTAGATGGACGGATAAACTTCTGACGTAGAGCCTCCTTTATATACTCATCCATGGCCTGTTGCTCCGGGATGGACAAGGAGTAGATGCGTCCGCGGGGAAACGTTGCCCCAGGCAGCAGGTCGAGTGCACAGTCCCATGGCCGGTGAGGTGGAAGTTCTGTAGCTAGCCGTTTGCTGAACACGTCCTGGAACGCCCGGTATTCAATGGGGATGTCTTGACATGATGGGTTATGGGGACTCTCGATGGATGTGGAGGCGAGTGGTATCTCAGTTACCATGTCAGGTTGGTCAGCAGGTGTAGGGTTCCTTTGAACAGTAGAGAGACATTGTTGAAGACAGAATGGGCTCCATTTTAAGACTTCACCTGAGTTCCAGTTAACCAGAGGAGAGTGTTTGGACATCCACGGGCGCCCCAGGACAATGTCAGTAGTGGATCCCTCCAGCACCAGGAAGGTGAGTTCCTCATGATGGAGCCATCCAATTTGCAGGTGGATAGGAGACGAGACGTACCGAATGTACCCGCGGCCCAGGGGTTTTCCAAGGATGTTATGAGCACGAAAGGGGTGGTCAAGAAGGGTTTTGTGGGCTTTCAGTTTATTCAGAAGGTTGGTGGAGATGAAATTGCCAGCTGAGCCTGAATCCATCAACGCCGTGGCTGGAACAGAGAGATTAGCAGAAGTCACTAAAACCTTTGTTAAAGACATTTTGTGGATTATGGATGCCGTGTGGATTGTACTCACCCCTGGGCGTGGTGGTCGGGTCAGGCATTGAGCTCGGAGATGGCCCTCACCACCACAGTATAGACACAAGTGCAATCGGATACGTCTCTCTCGCTCTGATGGTGATAGGCGGTAGTGATCGACCTGCATGGGCTCTGGTGCTGGAGGTTTAGGCTCTTTCAGTGGAGACGGGGAATGCGACATCGGGGTTTCTGGAGAACAGACTGTGAGGTTTTGGGACACTAGAATGGATTTTTGAATGAACTTTTCCAGGCCATAACGGTCATCATAAATGGCAAGTTGAGCACGGATGTTGGGTTGAAGTCCTTGACGGTAAACAGCCAGTAGTGCCGCCTCATTCCAGCCACTAGAGGCCGCTAGGGTGCGAAAATGCAAGGAATAATCTTGGATTGACTGGGTTCCTTGTCGTAAACGGAGGAGTTGATCGTTGGTGGATACAGTATCAGCTGCATGGCCGAAAACTTCCTTGAAATGATGGAGAAATGCAGGTAATGATTGCGTGACAGGGCCGTTAGAGTTCCAGATCGCGCGCGCCCACTGAAGCGCGCGGCCGGTGAGGAGGGATATGACGAATGCAATCTTGGCTTGTTCAGTTTCAAACTGTCGGGGATTGATTTCAAAATACAGTTTACATTGTAATAGGAAACCATCGCATTCCTCCGCCTTACCACTGAAGGGCGCTGGCCGGGCCATGGGACTGGGTGAGGCAGATGTAGAGGCAAAGTTTTGAAGGACATGGTGGAAAGCCTGCATGACATCGAGAAGTGGATTACTCTCCGCGGCGGATGCTTCGCCAGTTACCGCCTGGGTCTGCTGGGGGGTCCGGTCTTCTGTCATGATAAACAATCGGACACAGACGTGAGTGGTGATGATGTTTATTGAACAAAGCAAACTCAGAGCAAGTAGCTGGTGACTGAAGGTGTAGAGAAGAACTGGTAGCGGCAGAGAGGCTTATCTGATGGGAAGTGGACAATACTGGGCTGGAGATCACGGGAAGAATGCCTGAAGGTTCACGGAAGGAGATCCTGGACAATCGGGGTCGGTAATGACGGCGTCAACACGGGTTGTCGCTGGCATGAGAGTCTGGCAGTCAGTGACGAGACCGGACAGTGATTTGCAGGGTGAAGCTTGTATTTAAGGAATGCTGACTAGGCAGGTGCAGGTGTTCAGTATTCTGGTGATTGGGATCGTGAGTGAGAAGTGAATGAGTCAAGTAAGAGTGTGTTTGTCTTACCGTGTTTCTCATCAGATCAACAGCAACCAAATGACTGTTTTAACACATGAACTTTATCTTTACTCTGACAGACTGTGTGACTTGCACTGTTCATTAATGACCAGAAGAGGAAATCTCCATTTCCTTCCTTCAACAAGAGAACAAAATCACTGAACTAAACCTCAGAAAAGTAAAGCAAGGTTCTTGTTCTAGTCTTCTAAGTTGAAGATTAGTATTTGTGAAGATATTGTGATGTATGGGTGATGCTCATTAAAGTTGATGTCAGTCGCAGGAGACGGTGACCTTGGATGACCCCTGATAACATCTGATGGCAGTTTGAGTGGTTGAAGAAGACAGCAGTTGACAGCAGTTTCAGGCTAGTGTAGTCAGATGGGAAGAGAGAAATACTTTATTTAATTTCTGTGATGAACTTCCCAAAACCTTTTCTACTTTAATGGAGCTAAAAACACGTTTGGTTTAAATATATATTAAATATCCGTGTGGTTGTGTTGTTATATATCAATTCAGATGCTTTGTTCAGGTGGGACTCTTATAAGTGTTATGATTGTCAGGTTATGAGTTTTACGAGAGTTGCATCAGCCTCAGACCTCGAATGCACCCTTGTTTCCTCTTTACTCTTTCCAGTTGATATTGGTATGTTTAAAGGTGTTCGTTTGATTAAGTTGTATTGTATTGTCATGTATTTTGTGTACTGAGACTTTTATGACGCACATGGTACTTACTAACACATGGTTTGTGTGCAGTGTGTTTTGTGTGCAAGTCTTTCTTCTTGCATGAGGGGGTTTGGCATCATGACGCTGTTGTTTCCGGGTGGACCGTTCAACAATGAGACACACGTCTCCTGGACATCCTGAAGAATTCAACTTCTAACAGTCTGAGTTCAGAAGTGGGCGGAGTAACTGTGTCAGATCGGAAGTGGGTGGAGTAACTGTGTCAGATCGGAAGTGGGTGGAGTAACTGTGTCAGATCGGAAGTGGGTGGAGTAACTGTGTCAGATCAGAAATGGGTGGAGTGACTGTGTCAGATCAGAAGTGGGTGGAGTGACTGTGTCAGATCAGAAGTGGGTGGAGTGACTGTGTCAGATCGGAAGTGGGTGGAGTAACTGTGTCAGATCGGAAGTGGGTGGAGTGACTGTGTCAGATCAGAAGTGGGTGGAGTAACTGTGTCAGATCGGAAGTGGGTGGAGTGACTGTGTCAGATCGGAAGTGGGTGGAGTAACTGTGTCAGATCGGAAGTGGGTGGAGTAACTGTGTCAGATCAGAAGTGGGTGGAGTAACTGTGTCAGATCGGAAGTGGGTGGAGTAACTGTGTCAGATCGGAAGTGGGTGGAGTTAATGAAAACTAGCTCACCAGGACAGAAAAAGAGAATGCAATAAAAAGTCGTGTTTTATGTACCAGGACAATGAAAGCTGATCAAAAGCATGGTTAGTTTTGTAAGACTTTCATAAAGACATAAGCTATCTTTACAGATGGTGTCTTGTTATATCTGTCACATATTTTCCAGGAATAACTAGACTAGATTTTTCAAGATAAGAGTTTTTTTGGGGGATGGATCTAGAATATTAAACCACACCTTATCCCTACCCACAGGTCTATCCCTCCACCGCATAAGACGTCTAGAGAGGTGGAGCAATTGTTTTTTGGGCATAGTGCAACAGACATACAGTAAAAGTATGGGGCTCTAAAATTAATGGCAGCTCAGATCAGATAATTTGCTCTTTGATGAGAAATGTTTGAGATTTTGTTTTGCAGACTTTATTGTCTTGTCAAATATAACTCAGGATGTAATGCAATTTGGAATTAAGACAAAAGATGAGTTACAGGTTCAGTTACTATATTACAATTTCCTCTAGAGAAAGTTAACTGGAAGTAAATTGGCATATTGTGGTTATTTTTCCAGTGCAACAGTTCAATATGAAAGTAATCATGTTAAAAATTAACTCATGGAACTCAAACTAATGTGAAAATATTAACTGCAAACTGCCAAACTAAAGCAAACACTGATATAACTGGTTCACCTGGGCCCCCTCATTTACATGTCTGGCCCCCTCAGATTTTTTAATTGGTTAACATGGCGACTGTGAAAACGAAAGTGAAAGCACATATCGCCCGCTGCACAAGACGATCGCAACGCACCCCCAAAGTCAAACCGCCCCCCCCCCCCCCCCCCCCCCCGAATCAGAATCAGAAAGAGCTTTATTGCCAAGTGTGCTTGCACACACAAGGAATTTGTCATAGTGCTCAAGCTTCCAGTGCACATTTACAACACAACATGAACAAACAAACAAAAAACAGTCACTGAAGAGCTTAACACCGAGGCAACCATTCCATACCATCTCCAGAAATGAGTGCAGTTTAGCAGGCATTACATAGCAGACACAACAAAACAAACATAATATAACATCACATTGTACATCACACATTACACGTGGTCACGTGGTGGGATTTTTTGTATGGAGTGGGAGGGGGGATAGATAAGGATAAGGATAAGGACATGCAGGCAGACGGATGGGGTGTGTATGGTGCAAGTTAGTCTGAGAGATTGTGTTGTATGGAATGTAGCCAAAACTTCAGATGTTTTTGAGTTCAAGAGTTGAGTTGTCCTTGAGGGGGAGATACGACAGGGAAATTGCAGACCAAGCTGTCAGGCTGACCTCCCAACCGAGAGATAGGGGAGGTTCGGATGGGCAAATACAGTTTTTATTCCATTTGATGATCTTCGGTAATTTGTCCGGATCATAATCAATCAATCAGCTCCGGTCGCGTTCGGTCCGTGCAGTTCCCTGGACATGGCCAGACCAGTTACAGTTTGTAAATAGTTCACCAGTCTGACTCTCGATGGAGCCCACTCTTCCCTGCCTATCTGCAGTCCGGACTGCGTTGTTACGGTTCAGTTCCTCAATCTGTATCACTCTCTGATCTAATTCCTTCAAACGGTCACACTCAACCTCAAAGCATTTCTTAATTTCCACAGACAGCAGCTTCAGGTGAACAGTCACTCCTCCAAACTCTCTGATGTTAAATGAGGTCAGAAGGTTCAGTGAGTTGCTGTTTTATAAAATATAACAATATAATGTATTTTGGGAAAACATTACATTCAAAAGTGTGTGAGCAGGAAGTTCTCTTAAAGCATAAGGAAGCACAGAACACTGTCAGATCACTGTGAAAAGAAAGAGAAAAGAGAGAAAACAATGTAAAATATCCATGCATTATCCATATGAACTCTCACACAGCAGAAGTGTCATCATCGTAAAGCCTAGAATGGTGTTCGGGTTGATTCTTTCCTCATTTAAAAATCATGTTACCTTCATCTCAGTTGCATAAAATGTAGCCACTTTTTCAACATTATCCATCCAATACACAACACCGGAGAAGCTATGAGACTCTGTGCAGACACCTCCCACAGTTAATCAGGTTATTGTGCATGTTTCTGTGTTTGTTCTTGTGCTTTTATCAAGTATACTGTAAATTATTAAAAAACACCAATAAATTAAACAACCTGCACATCTTCATTTCAGATCTTTTATGGTTTAGTGAGTTTGAAAAGTCAGTATGAGGACTTTCTGAACACTTAGTTACTATAGTTTTAAACACCAGGTAAAGTTCAATGTACTCCTTGGTTGAGCAATGCTTCACATGGGAAAGATGGTTATCCTGATATATTTACATTTGATCATTTGGCAGATGCTTTTATCGAAAGTGACTTGCATTGCATCTGATAGAGACGATTCGGAAATCCATTGCCGCTTGTATTGTATATATTTCTTATTTTGTGTATATATGTGTAACCAATTATTAGTTAAAGCCCTCCTCTCGACCCAGTATTGCATTTCCTGTCAAACTCTTTCCAGCTCCAGAAACTCCCAGTAACACAATCCTCAGTTCGTTTAAATCAAGCACTTCATCACGCTCCGTATTAGACAGAAATCAGCATATCTGGCACTCATCCTATAATTTCGATGAATTAACCAATATTTCACAGTGTTAATATTGCAGTGAGCCTGATGACTAGAAGAAATTATTATCCCGTGATTACATTTTTGACACCCTGTTATCCAATCAAATACCATGTGTTTGAACTTCAATGCTTTCACTTTTAAATCTCGACTTATATTCGAAGTTGAGGTTTGATGAAAAAGCTTTCATGATCCTACCAAAAGAAACATTTCAAAAAAGATTATAAATAAAATGTTTTATCATACGGCTCCCTCTTGTGAACTAGGTTAGCATTAAAGCCTCATTCATCATTCACATTGAGGTTAATACTTCAATCTGATTGGCCGATGCATGGTGTTAATGTTTGATGATTTGGCAAAGTAATATTGGAAGAACATATTGACAAGCAGCAAAGGTGATGCATGTTTTTTAAGGCAATAGATCATCCAGATGTCGTTATAAAAGTTTTTTTTTTTTTTTCAGTTGCAGCACCCCCTATGGACATAATATAATGAAACTTGGTGTGTGTGGTTTGGACTTTGTGTTCATCAGATATAGATCCATTTGTAAAAATGGGCGTCATCGGATCAGAGAGTTAATCGCCACATTCTGACCATTTAGTGGTGATGCCATTTCCAGTGAGTTATGTTCCAGCCAATCACTTGCAGTGTTCTCTGTGTTCCTGCATGGATGACAATAATTGCAAACGACTAATGGCTAGTAAAAGTCATCTAATATGATTAGTTCAATTATGGTTATAAAACATTAAAAAAAAATATTCATAGACGTTATTTTGCTGAAATAAAAGCCATTACAATTATGTTAATACTGGTTCATATAAATTTATAAATACAAAGCATAATACAGCTCTGGAAAAAATTAAGAGACCACTACAAAACGATCAATTTCTCTTTTTTCACTATTTATTGGTATGTGTTTGGGTAAAATTTACATTTTTGTTTTAATCTATAAACTACTGACAACATTTTTACCAAATTCCAAATAAATATTTTAATTGAAAGCATTTATTTGCTGAAAGCCACAACTGGTCAAAATAACAAAAAATTGCAGTGATCTCTTAATTTTTTCCAGAGCTGTATAAGGAAGCCAAAAATTAAGGAATGTGAAGTTCATATAAAAAGAGATGAGGATACTAATTTACATAAACGTATCATAATATTAAAGAAACAATACAGGAAACCTGAAGCTTAAAATTTCTCACTTGCGTTTACCAAGCGTGTCTGAAAATAAGCTGCAGAATGATTTATGCCAGGCAACAAGTCTCAATGTACAACCACAATAATGCTAATAATAATGAACATGCATTACCATATGTATATATATATATATATATATATATATATATATATGTATTTTTTTTTTTTTTTTTATAAATAAGACTTACTTTACTATTTAGGTTTTTCCAAAGTTTCTTACCATGATACTTGCACTTCTTGCTGTTAGTCTGTAAAGTAGAGTGATGTCTGTATGATGACCTGTAATGACCAGGAGACAAGAACACATCCTGAAGAAAGAAGAAGTTGTATTGAGCTCTTATCAGTCTTATTGTAACGTTATTAATGTGATGTTTTTGGCTGTTAGTGTGTCATGATTGTCATGTTAGATGAAATTGCCTTGTCGTACTCCTTTGAGCATGTGTTAATGCTGTGTGGCATTTATGGTGCACACTCAGTTTTGCTTCATTTGTTAAGACACACTAGGTTTAGGGACATGTGCCCCTCATAATACTGTTGGTTTTGCTAGACTTTTTGACGTTGAATAATGTATTTTTTGTGTGTTAGGTTTAGTTGAAATGAGTTAGAAACTGTGTTTTTGTTTTTCGTTTCTATCTTTGTTTTTTTTTTGTTTTTTTTACAATGTCCAGTTTTCCTTTAACTCCTGAGGTTTTCGGTGTTATATTTGTTCTGGTTTCTCTTCGTGCAAGTTTTTTTTTTTTTACTTTTTTTTTATTGTAAATAATTGTGTTTAATATTCCATATACATATTGGACCACATCACTTATTATAAATGTGTTCACTTGTTCTGATGTTTCATGTTAGTCCTATTTCCCTCTCCCAGGACTTTTATAGTAGGAAATTGCCTAATGTTCCCCTTCTCATTCCCTATACTTTCAAAAAATCAGTGAAGAGTCGTAACACATACAAAAGAGGTTACCCATAATTTCATTTAGTATTTTAATTCCTTTTTTTCTGTGAGCAGGTCTGCCAATAGCTTTAAAAACTGTAACACTAATATGTAATATATTAATATACCAACAATGGCCCAAATCCGGAGAAATTACTCACTCCTGGTTGCTAGACTCATGGGAATGAATGACTCGGCAGAATCGCATTGGCTGCAGGTGTTGAAACTGAGCCGACACACCAGCAGAAACTCTATAATTATCCAGCACTGGCCTGAGTCTGAGATACAGAGATAAATGTGTATGAAATACAGTATGACATCTATATACAGTAATGAACTATTTAAGAACAACAAAATACATTTTATCAAAGAAGCGTTCGCTTGTTTGCCATAAGCATAAATAAATATTAGGTTTTAAGAGAAGTAGATGTTGTAATTAATTAGTTAGCAAAACCTACAAAAATGTATTATTAGAGACTGTAGGTGTTGTGCTTTTCTGTGATTGGCTCTAAACTATCTGTGATGTTCAAGTGAAAATGACATCATGTAAAAATAAACAATATGAGAATTTATTTGAATTTATTATTACTGTAAAGTTGTGGCAAGAGCAAATGCATAAAAATAGAAATTTTATGACCGCTCAAGACCTCAAGCATGTTCTAAAAGAGGTACAGAATGGTCAGTTACTATAAGTATAAGAACATATAAGAATTTAGGATACGTAACAGTTTGAGACTAAATGTGACAATGGCAATGTTGTGCTCTGAAACAATGACTTCTGCCGCACCAGCGGTTTGTTTTGTTGACCTGGTTAAATATGTACTGTGGTGATTACAAGCAAGGCCAAAATATAATAAATACTACACTGTCTGTAAAAGTCTAATCACTGTACACACAGACAATATTTGTTCTTGCTTATTGGTAAGAATTTATTTTACAGAAAAGTGTGCTGTAATGCTGAAGTCACTTTTGCATAGATCACTTTTCTGGTTGTTTAAGTTTGTTGAACAGGTGATGTGATGAAGGACTTACAGTAGTAATAAACTCTATAAAAAACATGTTTCCACCACAGCCTCTTATCTGTCCTCTTCACGTTTTATAGCTGTGTAACACTTAAATTTATGAAACAATTAGTATCTTGTCTTTTCTGCAAGTTAACTATCTCTACAAAAATTACATATTTTGTCAATAAGTTCCAAGAGGTTTGCTTGATGGTAAAACTTTTTTCTTTTCTTTTTTTCACAAAACCATTATATATTTGCCAAAAGAAAAGACATGGATGCTCTCTTTCAACACTTTGCATAACATTCAACATTGAATAGGAACAAATGTCAATGCATTTAATTGCTGGACGTTCAGTAAATTCCACTAAAAAGTTTCAGCATTGACATTTTATGTTTTTTTTTAGTATTTTTTTTAGTGAACACAATACAATCTATCTAAGCATGTATGCTACAAAACATAATTTGATCATTTTTGTCTAGCTAAATAATCTCTACAGATTCGCCAAAAGATAGTGAAAACACAGAATCAAAGAAAACACTGAATTCAATGTTTATATTTAACGCCCTTTTCTTTTTTTACACTTGACTGAGAGACTCAGATTCTGACGAAGAAACAGCTTTCATGAGGAAAAAGTAGCTGGTTTTAAAAACCCTGGATATAAAAACACTCAAACACATGCAGAGAAAGCTCTCTTTAAAATACATCAATCCGTAAAGTTAATATTCAATACTAAAATATTTTATAAGTTTTATAAGATATACGTTTCAAGTGCCGATATCACTTGAAACGGCTGAAACTGAAGTTCAAGAATACTGAATAACAACAAACTCTAAACTAAAAGGCAAAGTTAAAAAAAAAAAATAAATAAATAAAAAAAAAAATATATATATATATATATATATATATATATATATATATATATATATATATATATATATATATAAACAACGACAATCACACACACATATATTAAACAAATAAGAAACAGACTTTACATCAGTCCAGCACACAAAGACAACATATGAGTCTTAATGTGTGTGATGAATATGTTTGCATTGGTTGTGGTCTGAACAGTAAATTATTCCACAACTAAATCAAATACATGGCAACCACCAAATAATCAATAAAATATATAATAATAATAATAATACTAATATCAATAATTGTTCATGAAAAGATTGAACGCAGGTTTTGTGTTCGCTGTCTTAATCAGTCATTTGACGCTGCTGTAGATCACGGATGAATCTTCTAAGAAATAAGCAAACAGGAACAATGATGTTACAGCTCAAATTATATGAACTGAGAGACATTATATGGTTAAGATACTAGCTTATATATTTTTTTCTCACCTCACGGTTGCCTCAGGAATGATCTCTTATATTGTCGTCCTGTCTTTCATTCTCCTCTGCTCTCTTCCTCTCTTTCTTTCTGTGATGGTGGACAGTTGCGTACTGGATCTCCTCAATATCTCTGGATTCAGGAGTTTTTCCTCTGAATCTTTTTGGTTTGACACTGGCATACGGAGCGTCACTAACTGAATCCGGTTCAGATAGAGGCTCGTCAGGAACTGAAACTCTCTGTGACGGGTCAGAATAGAGATCATTCTGAAATACAAGAACATAAATTAATGTGCAGCTTTTGTACAGAAACAGGTGACAGACTTTTCAAAACAAGTACCAGATCTCACAAAAAAAATAATACAAGCAAATCTCACTTAAATGAAGTGATGGGTCCCATCATAGAGACAATAATTGACAATAGAGACTCCTGAAAATAGGGTTTTGCCATAATGCTAGTTGAGTGGGCTCAAGTTGTCAAAGGGTATCTCTTAGTCGCTACTGGCTCATCTTCTGCTTAGATGTGAGGGAACCTTACTAGAGGCCCCAGAGCCACTGTTAGATCATGGCACTCTGTGGACATAATCGTCTAACACTGGACAAAGCAGATTACTCTTTTCCTGTCTCTGAAAGGCAGAGGACAGAAGCCCTGCAGTACAACAGATCTA
Source organism: Rhodeus uyekii (assembly GCA_037043235.1). NCBI lineage: Eukaryota > Metazoa > Chordata > Actinopteri > Cypriniformes > Acheilognathidae > Rhodeus > Rhodeus uyekii. Next base: position 2,535,077 of record JAWRVZ010000049.1, read on the forward strand.
ACCAAATTAGTGGTGATGATACCCGGGACTAGGGTGGAAGATGCCTTTCATCACCGGTGTTCCACAGGGCTCAGTTCTTGGACCATTTCTCTTCTCCATGTACATCACATCACTGGGTCCCATCATAAAGGCACACGGCTTCTCCTATCACTGGAACGCCGATGACACACAGCTCTACCTATCATTTCAACCAGATGATCCAACGGTGGCTGCGAGAATCACAAGCTGCCTAGCAGACGTCTCGACATGGATGAAAGAGCATCATCTGCAGCTCAACCTGGCAAAGTCGGAGCTTCTAGTTTTTCCTGCCGATCCGACCCGACCCGACAGTACGACTTCACAGTCCACATCGGCACCACCGCGATTACCCCATCAAGGTCTGCCAGAAATCTTGGAGTGATCTTTGAGGACCAGCTGACCTTCAAATATCACATTGCAAAAGATGGCTCGATAATGCAGGTCTGCACTTCACAACATCAAGAGGATCAGGTCATTCATCACTGACCAAGCTACACAATGTCTGGTGCAGGCCATGCTCATTTCCAGGCTTGATTACTGCAACGCTCTTCTGGTTGGACTTCCTGCAAGTGCAATCAAACCCCTGCAACTGATTCAGAACACCACAGCTTGTTTGATCCACAACAAACCCAATAGGACTCATGTCACACCACTCCTCATCTCACTACACTGGCTCCCTCTCGCAGCACGCATCAAATTCAAAGCACTGACTCTTGCATACAGAACTTACACAAGCTCAGCACATTTTTACTTCAACTTACTGCTACAAATCTATACACCTGCCAGAATCCTTCAATCGATCAACTAGTGACGACTCGTGGTTCATCACAGAGGAAAAGGATCAATAACAAGAACATTTTCATTCACCACCCCCGGCTGGTGGAACGATCTCCCTGCCCTCATCCGGAACGCAGACTCTGTGTCAAAGTTTAAAAGACTACTGAAAACACACCTCTTCCATGAGCATCTAACATGACACACACACACACACATACACATTAAAAAAAATCTACTAACTCCCTTTATCCCCCATGCTTGTACTACTTGTGTATATAGTGTTTGAAACTTTGTATTGTAAGTAGTATTGCACTAGTATGTACTTTTTTATCTTCAGGACAAATCGCTTTCTGCACTCAAATTATAAGTCGCTTTGGATAAAAGCGTCTGCTAAATGAATAAATGTGCATGTGAATATACAAATGTTTACTTCTGCTTCTCTAAAGTCGTGTTTTGTCTGGATGATTTACCTCATTCATTGTGAGATCTTCAGCTTTAACACTCCTTTTCTTTCTGTTATGATGACAAACATTAACAGCATATTGAGAAATGCATTAAGATAAAATATGTTGTTTTTAAAAACAGAACAATGTATTTTGTTTATTGATCTCACATTATAAACAGGATGAAGATGATGATGAATGACACAGTGAATAAAAATGAATGAAAATAAATGAATAAAATGAATAAAAATAGTTTTTGTTATCTCACAGGATGAAGATAATGATGATGATGATGATGATGATGATGATGATGATGATGAGAAATATTCCTCCAGATGTCGCTGTGATCACAATCGTATTCCTACCAGCACCATGAAGAACTGAAAGAGGAAGATCATCATGAGTAATTCTCCAAACTGAGAAATGATCGTTTTTTCCTGCCGATCCTGATCTTGATTAGATGCAAGATGGCAAACGTGTTTGCTCGCTCCATGCTTAAATGTCGAACTTTTCTTCTTTTTGTGTGTTTTTCGTTCTTTCTGCAGTGCACAAATGCCATGCCCTGCTAACACACGACCGACAGGCATTATTGGACATCGCCAACTCACGAAACTTTGATTTTAGTAGTTCTATTCCGCTGGAGCTACAACTCATTGTTCGCCCACAGAGTCAACACCGAAACTACCCCGGGGACCACGAAGCACCGGTCTCGAGTGAGTTCGCTGACCCCAGGAGAGTGCTTCGGAAACGGCGACGAAAGCGAGGCAAGAGGGGAGGGCTTCATGCTAGACTAAAAGCTTGCGCTAGCCGACCACCGCTACCCAGCCTCCTACTAGCGAATGTGCGGTCTCTGGAAAACAAACTGGACGAGCTATGAGCCAGGATTACAACTCATCGGGAAATCAGAGAGTGCTGCACCCTGATTTTCACCGAGATCTGGCTCTCAGACAAAGTCCCAGAGGACGGCATTCAGCTACAGACTCACTCGGTTCACCGAGGCGATCGAACGGCCGTGTCCGGTAAGTCTAAAGGGGGACGCGTGTGTGTGTTTGTAAACAACTCGTGGTGCGAAGATATACGAACTGTTGACGAGCACTGTTCACCAGATGTGGAGTTGTTACTGCTGAAGTGCCATGCATATTATCTACCGAGGGAATTTACTGCTGTGTTTTTGGCCGCTGTTTACATCCCCCCGCGTGCTAACTCCGCGGCAGCACTCGGCAAACTCCATGACGTCATCAGCACACTAGAAACGGCTCATCCTGATGCTGTTTTTATTGTTGCTAGTGACTTCAACCATTGTAGTTTGCGGACTGTAGTCCCCAAATACCACCAGCATGTTGACATTCACACCCGTGATAAGAACACTCTTGACCACGTCTACAGCAACATACGTGGTGCATACAGGGCTGCACCCCGCCCCTACTTCGGACACTCGGACCACATTTCTTTGTTCCTGTACCCTGCTTAAAGACAAAGACTGAAACAAGCACACCCTGTCACCAAACAGATCAAACTCTGGACCCCGGAAAGCGAGATCACCCTGCAGGACTGTTTTGCTCTGACAGACTGGGATGTGTTTAAAGCTGCAGCCACTGTGGAGGACTCTTCCATCAGTGTGCAGGATTATGCTGAGTATGTGACTGGGTACATCAGCACTTGTGTTGATAACATCGTGCCCACCATACGAATCAGGAAGTTTCCCAACCAGAAGCCCTGGATAAACAGTCAGGTACGTCACATGCTGTGTGTTCGCTCTCTTGCATTTAGATCAGGCAATGAGAATGAGTACAAAGCTGTGAAGAGAGAAGCTGGACAGCTTCTATTCTACTACTGATTCAGGGCGGATGTGGCAAGGCCTGCAGCACATCACAGACTACAACACCACCACCAACATCATCGCCTCAACAGCCAGCCTGCCGAACGACCTTAATACTTTATACGCCCGCTTTGAGGCCCCCAGCGACACTGCAGAGAGGGAGCTCACACACACCAGGACCACCCAACCCCCTCCCCCCCACCAACCATCTCAACAACCCAGGTACACAGAGCTCTGAGGAAGATCAACCCCCGCAAAGCAGCAGGACAAGACAACATTCCTGGGCGGGCCCTCAGAGCATGTGCCAACGAGCTGGTTGATGTTCTCACTTCCATTTTCAACCTCTCCCTCAACCAGGCATTGTACCCTCGTGTTTCAAGTCCACGACCATCGTCCCCCTGCCTAAGAAGAGCCCACCCACCTGCCTGAATGACTAGAGGCCTTTGGCACTCACTCCAGTCATAATGAAGTGTTTCGAGAGAGTGGTGCTAGCCCACATTCAGAGCAGCATAGACACCATCGACCCCCTGCAGTATGCCTACCGGCCCAACAGGTCCACCTCGGATGCCATCGCTACTGCCGTCCACTATTCCCTCTCACATCTGGAGAACAAGGACTCATACCTACAGATACTCTTCATAGATTACAGCTCCGCCTTCAACACAGTCATCCCACACAAACTCACCCACAAACTGTCCACACTTGGACCCCACCCTCTGTGACTGGCTCCTAGATTTCCTGACTGGCAGGCCTCAGTCTGTCAGGAATGGTAATAGGACTTCAGGCAGCACCATCACAAACATTGGCACTCCACAGGGCTGTGTACTCAGCCCCATCCTCTACACCCTGTACACCTACGACTGTGTCGCCTCCCACAAGGACAACATCATCCTGAAGTTTGCGGACGACACAGCAGTGATAGGACGCATCGCTGGCGGTGACGAGGCAGCTTACAGGAGCGAGGGGGCCAGTCTGGTGTCATGGTGTGAAGACAACAACCTCACCCTCAACACGGACAAGACAAAGGAGATGATAGTGGACATGAGGAGGGAGAGGAGAACACCTCAGCCACTGTTCATCCGGGAGCTTGAAGTGGAGAGGGTGAGCAACTTCAAATACTTGGGTGTCCACATCAATGAGGACCTCACATGGACACCTCACATCACGCAGCTGGTCAAGAAGGCTCAACAGCGGCTGTATTTTCTGAGGAGGCTGAGGAAGTTTGGCATGTCGCCCAAGATCCTCAGCAACTTTTACAGCTGCACCATTGAGAGTGTCCTGACCAGCTGCATCACTGTGTGGTACAGCAGCACTTCTGTCATGGACCGCAAACGCCTGCAGAGAGTGGTGAAGACTGCACAGAAGATCACTAGGACTCCACTGCCCTCTCTGCAGAGCATCTACCACCGCAGAGTCCACAGTACAGAAGAGCTGCTTCCATCCTCAAATACCCCTCTCACCCCTAACATGGTCTGTTCACACTTCTACCCTCAGGACGGAGGTACAGAAGTGTGAAATGCAGGACTGCCAGACTGAAGAACTCTTTCTTTCCCTCTGCCATAAGACTCCTAAACATCGGATAGTAGTCTACAATCACAATCACAACATTACATGAAAAATTGTTTACTTACTGCACTACCTCACTTTACTACTTTACTCTTTTGCCCTTTTATATTTTTTTATATATTTGCTCTTTTATTATTTATATATTTATCTTATTTTTATTTTTACTTACTTGTGTGACATTTTATTGTGGACGGCAAAGTAAGAATTTCATTGTACAGGGAAACTTTCTGTCTGTACACATGACAATAAACACTTTGAATCTTGAATCTTGATGTGAAGATACAGGAGTGTGTTAATCAAAGTTTCACCTGTGACAGTTACAACATCTGATCTCTGAGATCCATGTTGATTGTGAGCCACACAGTAGAAGCGTCCACTCTGTCCTGCACTGAAACTCTGTCCAGATCCAACAGCTGAGCTTTCATTCTCCTTAAACCAGCTGAAGTTCAGAGCAGGAGGGTTTGAATCACAGCTGCAGTTCAGAGTCACTGAATCTCCCTCCACTATTTCACCAGATCCACTCATCAACACTGAGACGCTCCTGGGAGGATCTGAAACAGAGAAACAACACATTGCCAAGTTAAATTCTACACACACTTGTGAGACAGAGACGGAGACGACACAGTTGAGACGTAATGAATCACAGATTTCTGAACATCTCTGCACTATGTGATCAGATGGACTGATGGAGATAACAGGATTCAATGGAGGATCTACAGATTTTAGCTAAAAGTATATATTTTTTCTTCATTGGCGGCTGGTGGAAGATTTTCTAGTTAAAGTTGCAGTTGGTTATTATTAGACACAAAAAGGAAACATCCCATCATGATTTTATGCTAAACAATGACGTCTCTGTTTGTGTCGCCAATCCAATTGCAGCACCATCTATAAAAAGCCGCATTTCCTTCATGTTAGCGGCGTTGTGTGCTCACTTCCTGTTTGTTAAACTTTGCTGTTTTGTCAATTTGTTGTGTTCATAGTTCTGGTGTATTGCGTGTTTAAAAGTTGTTTTTTGTCATGTCTTGTATGCACATTGTGTTACATACTGTTTTATTTTCTTCGGTTAATCACTTTGTGAATTGGGTGCAGGTAAGTATTCGCACAACATGTAGGACATTTTTGGGTTTGTATTAAACACACCAGTTAGCGAGATTGCCACCCTTTGTATGTTTTTTTTTTTTTTGATGATTAGTTGGTTTAGTTCAATTAGGGCGTTTGACGCTGAAGATTATTTATTTTGGTATTTTCTGTTGACAGATAGTTTAGTTGGTTGAACTTATTTGGTTTTGTTATATTCATTTATTTTATTTGGCATATCTCGGTTTCACGGATTGAGGCAAGGGACGAAGACGAAGACAGAAGATGATCCAATGGACCTTTAATAAGGAAGTGGTGAGAGTGATGCAACAGCCGTGAACACAAACATGCACGAACAACAACTGAAAATTGAAAGGTGAAAAGGGAGAATTAAATATACAAGCAATGATTAACAAAATACAAACACCTGTGGAGATTAGTGACTATGGCAACGGAAAGATCTAGAACGAAAGAACATGTGACTACAAAAGACAAAATTAGAGTCCCGGATGAACTGTGCTGTGACACTGGGGTTCCCCTTCCCGCTTGATTGATTAATTCTTGTAATTTTCTTTCTTATGTTCTCGCTCTTCTGTAAATATTGCAAATACATTTTTTGGTCTAATTATATTATAATTAAAAGCAATAGTAATTATCATTATGATAGTGATTATTAGCCTTATGTAGTTTTAAACTCTGAAACTCTGCTAGCTTTTCAAAGACTTTAAAGCAGGGGTGTCAAACATGCAGTTTTGAATGAATAGCATTTTACCGCGTTGTGTGCGGAAGGTTCCTTTGTCATGCAAGCTAGAGCTGCACAAACCAATCAATCACAGTGGAGTATATGAAGTTTATCATAATAATGACTTAGTGTCAGGGAAAAATGAGAAAGATTTTCATAATAATAAATTAGTATGTTGAAAAATTTAATAACCTTTTCCTCAACTTTGAACTTCAGTAAGTCCAAGTCCAGTTCTACTTACGGACAATCATCTTCAAGCTATACTGAGAGTCTCAACTGTTTCCTCTCTCAAGCCAAATGTGGCTCAGCTGTGTGAGAGGAAGATCTGCAGGTCTCTGGCAGCAAAAAGTAGGCAAGACAAGTCAAATTCAGAAGAACCCTTCATGTTCTTCAATATTCTGTTTATGTTCAGGACAGTTCATGCTCAAAAGAACCCATTGAAGTTAAAGAACTGTAAATAACGACGTTTTGAGAAAAAAAAAAATTTCACCCAGACTCTGCCTCCTGCGGCCCCCAGGTAATTTGAGTTTGAGACCCCTGCTTTAAAGAGATAAAGTCAATCTGTACTCACACATGACATTGAGATGAACAGCAGGAGATGTGTGTGTGTGTCCGTGTACAGCACAGCTATATCTGCCTGCATCCTCTCTTCTGACTGACTGCAGCACCAGTTCATTGTTTCCGTCTCTTCTCTCAGTTAATGGCTGTGAGTTTCTGTACCAGATGAATGTTGCTCTGTCAGTCAGAGTGCAGCTGCTTTTACATGTCAGACGCACTGAATCTCCCTCTGTCACTCTCTCAGGAGAATCCACCTGAAGATCTGAACACAACACACACATGATATCTAGTGCTGCTGTCATACACTGATTATTATTCAACATAATGCACAGAAGAAGAGAGAAACCTCAGCAAACTCACCTGTGACATTAAGAGTCACTCCTGGATCACCAGTCCATTTTCCACCCGTTATATCAGTGGTGAATCTGAAATAGTACATGTGTGAATCGTTCAGTGTCACATGATTCAGTCTGATGGTGCAGTTCTGCTGTTTATCTCCCAGATACTGAAGCCTCTGACTGTATTCAGGGTCATTAGACAGATCTGGAGGCTCTACACTCGATGGTAATGGGCCTTTGGTCCAGAACACACTCTCAATCTGATATCCAGCAGGGAATAAGTGTATAAGTGCAGTTCATGATCACTGATGAGTTCTTTAGTGCACAGATGTATGAATGTCTGTACCTCACACCCCAACCAGCACCAGAAACCCCTGAAACACAGAATTCATCTTGATAATGATAACAACTGACCATGAAAACATGACAATACTTTATTACTAATTGAAGACAGCAACTCATTACAGGAAATATAAGATCATCTTCTCAGAATCTATGGAGTGATAAATGATCTCAGTGTGAAAGACGTCATTGGCTTTGATGGAGGATATTTCAGAAAAGCAGAAGTAAATGAACAGAGACAGAGCGAAGAGAGAACTAAGAAATCAGCCAAAAACAACATGATGCAGTCAGAATTAATGAAATATATGAAAAGTCTGACTTGAAAATAATAAAAGTTAATTAATTAAATATAAAATTACATGACACAATAAATATTTTACACACTTCTGAGAACATGAGCCAAACATTCACAGTCTGATTTTTGTCCAATCAGATGCTCTGAACGATGAGAAAGTCCCTCCCCCTGAACCACCTGACACTGACTAGCAAGTAGCAAAAGACTATTGGACATTTGTAAAAGAGACAAGCGTTTGACACACAAACGTCCAGTTTCAGAGGGAAATATGTGAGTGCAGGACAGAAGAAAGTGCTGATCAGACGCTCATGAGCCTGAAATAAAACATCAGTTCAGTTCAGTTCAGTTTATTTATAAAGCACATTTAAAAATGGCCAAGGCCAACCAAAGTGCAGTACAGCAGGCTGAAAGAAAACCGTACACAAAGCACAAAAGAAAAACAATATAATAAAAAAAAAAGCAAATAGAAAACAAAACAAAAATAGAAGCAGCCCAAAAAACTAAGAGGCAGAGGCAAAGAGACATAGTCAACCGTACACACATCCACATAAACACATATGTATATGCATAAACAACTGCATATACACAAAAACCCAAATAATTACATATTAAACATCAACAAACGCGAGAGAGAAAAGATGAGTTTTAAGGCAAGATTTAAACTCAGATAGACCGGAAGCCATTCTAACAAGGTCAGGAAGATTGTTCCATAGCGTGGGTCCAGCCACTTCAAAAGCTCGATTTCCCCTTGTCTTTAGGCGGGTTCTGGGGATCTCTAAGAGGAGTTTATCCTCCGATCTCAGTTCTCTCATGGGAGTGTAAGGGTGGAGAAGATCGGTCAGGCAGGAGGGAGCCAGATTATTTAGAGATTTGTAGACAAGTAGTAGAATTTTGTATTGATTTCTAAACTGGGTAGGAGTGTTTCTAATGTGAATGTGACAGAAACTCACCGTGAATCATGAGCAGAAAGATCAGAGGAAGACGAGGAGCCATTCTGACCCACATCAGCATTAAATATATCTATAATACAGCAATAATCATCACTCATAATCACAACTTGTACTCAAGTATATGTATATCACTCTATTCTTAACATCCTCATGTAAAGACACGTGTGTTATATGAGCAATAATCATCAGTTTTCATTGAAGTAAGAGTGTGTTTGTCTTACCGTGTTTCTCATCTGATCAACAGCAACCAAATGACGGACTGTTTTAACACACGCTCTTTATCTTTACACTGACAGACTGTGTGGTTTATACTGTCTATTAATGACCAGAAGAGGAAATCTCCATTTCCTTCCGTCAACAAGAGAACAAAATCACTGAACTAAACCTCAGAAAAGTAAAGCAAGGTTCTTGTTCTAGTCTTCTAAGTTGAAGATTAGTATTTGTGAAGATATTGTGATGTATGGGTGATGCTCATTAAAGTTGATGTCAGTCGCAGGAGATGGTGACCTTGGATGACCTCTGAACCACTGATGGCAGTTTGAGTGGTTGAAGAAGACAGCAGTTGACAGCAGTTTCAGGCTAGTGTAGTCAGATGGGAAGAGAGAAAAACTTTTTTTAATTTCTGTGATGAACTTCCAAAAAACTTTTCTTCTTTAAGGAGCTAAAAACACGTTTGGTTTAAATATATATTAAGTATTCGTGAGGTTCATGCAATGTTATTGTGTTGTTATATATCATCTCAGATGTTTTGTTCAGGTGGGACTCTTATAAGTGTTATGATTGTCAGGTTATGAGTTTTACGAGAGTTGCATCAGCCTCAGATCTTCGAATGCACCCTTGTTTCCTCTTTACTCTTCCCAGTTGATATTGGTATGTTTAAAGGTGTTCGTTTGATTAAGGTGCATTGTAAAGAATATGTTCTGAATCGATCATATTACACGTATTTTGTGTACTGAGACTTTTATGACCCACATGGTACTTACTAACACATGGTTTGTGTGCAGTGTGTTTTGTGTGCATGTCTTTCTTCTTGCATGAGGGGGTTTGGCATTATGACGCTGTTGTTTCCGGGTGGACCGTTCAACAATGAGACACACACGTCTCCTGGACATCCTGAAGAATTCAACTTCTAACAGTCTGAGTTCAGAAGTGGGCGGAGTAACTGTGTCAGATCGGAAGTGGGTGGAGTAACTGTGTCAGATCAGAAGTGGGTGGAGTGACTGTGTCAGATCGGAAGTGGGCGGAGTGACTGTGTCAGATCGGAAGTGGGCGGAGTGACTGTGTCAGATGGGAAGTGGGTGGAGTGACTGTGTCAGATCGGAAGTGGGCGGAGTGACTGTGTCAGATCGGAAGTGGGCGGAGTGACTGTGTCAGATGGGAAGTGGGTGGAGTGACTGTGTCAGATGGGAAGTGGGCGGCGTAACTGTGTCAGATCAGAAGTGGGCGGAGTGACTGTGTCAGATCGGAAGTGGGCGGAGTGACTGTGTCAGATCAGAAGTGGGTGGAGTGACTGTGTCAGATCGGAAGTGGGCGGAGTGACTGTGTCAGATCAGAAGTGGGCGGCGTAACTGTGTCAGATCAGAAGTGGGCGGAGTGACTGTGTCAGATCAGAAGTGGGTGGAGTGACTGTGTCAGATCGGAAGTGGGTGGAGTGACTGTGTCAGATCGGAAGTGGGCGGAGTGACTGTGTCAGATCGGAAGTGGGCGGAGTGACTGTGTCAGATCAGAAGTGGGTGGAGTGACTGTGTCAGATCGGAAGTGGGCGGAGTGACTGTGTCAGATCAGAAGTGGACGGAGTGACTGTGTCAGATCAGAAGTGGGCGGAATAACTGTGTCAGATGGGAAGTGGGCGGAATAACTGTGTCAGATGGGAAGTGGGCAGAGTCAACGAAAACTAGCTCCCCTGGACAGAAAAAGAGAAGTTGTGTTTTATGCACCAGGAAAATGAAAGCTGATCAAAGCTTTCATAAAGACATAAGCTATCTTTACAGATGGTGTCTTGTTATATCCGTCACATATTTTCCAGGAATAACTAGACTAGATTTTTCCAGATAAGAGTTTTTTTGGGGGGTGGAGCTATAATATTAAACCACACCTCATCACTACCCACAGGTCTATCCCTCCACCGCATAAGACGTCTAGAGAGCTGGAGCAATTGTTTTTTGAGCATAGTGCAACAGACATACAGTAAAAGTATGGGGCTCTAAAATTAATGGCAGCTCAGATCAGATAATTTGCTCTTTGATGAGAAATGTTTGTTTGCAGACTTTACTGTCTTTAACTCAGGATTTAATGCAATTTGGAATTGAGACAAAAAAGATGAGTTACAGGTTCAGTTACTATATGACAAATTCCTATAGAGAAAGTTAACTGGAAGTAAATTGGCATATTGTGACACACAATACACACAGAATGTTTTATTTCCTGAACAGCATCTCGTCGTTTCTCGGGTGAGTTCAGATTACAGTCAGTCTGTGTTCAGTCAGTTCAGAGGATTAAACACTTTCTCTTTCTTTTCTTCTTCAGTGGTCCATACAGAACCGCACGAATGGCTTCTTCAAACACCGTCTTCAGGCCCGTCTGTGTTACTGCTGAGCACTCCAGATATTTCACAGCTCTTATTTCTTCAGCCATAGCCAGGCCTTGACGATGGGTGACAGGGGTTTGGTTATTCTGCTTCAGCCTTTCAATGGTGTGCTTGTCATTTCTCAGATCAAGTTTTGTCCCAACAAGAATTATTGGAGTGTTGGGAAGAAAATGCCTGAGCTCTGGATGCCACCTTAGATTGGCATTCTGAAATGAGGCTGGACTCACAAGAGAGAAACAGATCAACAGCACATCCGTCTCAGGGTAGGAAAGTGGTCGGAGTCTGTCATAATCCTCCAGTCCTCCTGTATCCCATAGTGCCAGATCCACTGGTTTCCCATCGACTGTCTCACTGGCAGAATAATTGTTAAAGAAAATGGGGATCAAAATCTCTGGAAAAGCCCCAGTGCTGTAGCTGATGAGAAGGCATGTTTTTCCCACAGCTCTGTCCCCGACAATCACACACTTTATCTTCATCTGCGCTCAGTTAGCATGCTGACCTTTTAGATTTGTTTGTGAATGAATCAATAAAATCTGAGATTTAAAAATATGAACAATTTAAAACCGCGATTCCACACAGAAAAATAGTACAGAGACCGTGTTTACTTCAGTCGAAGAGTAACATGAGGTTTCGATTTGAAGCTAACTCACCTGATAGACCGCATTCCAGCGTTTGTTGACGCTCCAGTTAAAGGTGCAGTAAGAGATTTTTGAGAAACACTGAAGGAGGATCACACTGACTAGCAAGACACGCTCATAGCCAATCAGCAGTAAGGGGAGTATAAAGAGAGAGAGAAAGAGAGAGGGAGCCACACACACCAATGCTCACTACACTCCTGTAAACCAACTTCACATCCATATGCTCACCATCAAGCCCCCATTAGAAAGCACATTCCTAAGATAATAGTCTCAGGTTGTGTATGAAACCCTAGTTCCCTAAGAGGGAAACGCTATGGGAACACTTTAGCATGATTGTCTCGTGAAGCACAATTGAATCGATCAAGTGTGAATGCACATCGTAGACTGATGACATCATGAACCAGGAGGATAAAAGTTCGATAAAGTCCCAGGAGGACTGCAGGTTAGACAGTGTCTGAAGTAAAACACCCTGCTGGCACGTAGGAGCTGCGACAGAACAGCGCAGCGTCTCGTTCTGCCTTCAGGGAACTAGGGTTACATATTTAACCTGAGCCGTTTCCTTCCAAGGGAACTCGCACTTCATCGAAACGCTACGGGAACAAGTATACTCTCGTCCCATATATATATTAGTGTCATCTCTATTCCCCCAGCAGAATCCCTGAACATCCTCCACACAGAAATGGAGACTTCATTGCAGGAACTGGATCTGAATCTGATAGTGTAGATCCAAAGGGCAATGAATATGTTCTTAGCCAGACGCCCACAAACCTCATAAGAAATCTCCCTCGAGAAAAATCCTTCATCAAATTAATAATGAATTAAACTGGTAAAGAGTTAGTGCACCTTTGTCGAGTCTCAGGCCTGTATGTCCTCAAGTGCAGGTGTGTTGTCAAAGGGAGGTTCACGTGTTGTTCAGGTCTTGGAGCTAGTGTAGTTGACTATTCCATCACTGATGTGGACCCATCCTCCCTCAGCACATTCACTGTCAAACACCAAACTCCACTTTCTGACCGTAGCTAAACTAACATTTATGTCAAAACACATAACACTCCAGAACAAAACAAGCTGGAAACCTGCAACGTATCAGAGACACAGACTGGCTGCAGACAGCACAAACAAGAACTATATATATATATAAAACCCCTTCACATCTAAAAGCTGCAACAGAACTCGAGTTTGATCGAGCGATCGCACCGTTTCCCTATCAGTTACAATATCATTTTTTGGTGCACCCATCTATAACCATGACATTGGCCAGAGGTTAGAAGTTATTAGTAAATCTACATTTAAAGTATTCCTTATTTTCCAGTTTAGCTGTGTTGTGTGCAAGACTTTTCAAATCTCATAATTATGACTTAGTAAGTCATATTTTCAATTTAGTGAGTCATAATTTTGAAGTAGAATGTCATAATTTCGATTTTTTTCTTCTTCTGTGGTAAAAATGGACGTCCATACCCCACACTGTGCCCTACAAACAACATTTTTCTCCTTTTTTTCCACCTCGCCAAAGATAACTTCTACTTCACATTGAGTGAAGTTACATTTCTTTGAGTTCCTCTCTGTGTTTGCCTTGATTTCATGTGCATGCCATGAATATTAATTTGTGGGCAATTCACGGACTATTTATGGGCAACTGTGGGCGTGACATGAAGCAGCAAAAGCTGAGCTAAATTTAGAATTGATTGTGATTTATAAAGGGAAACCCGCGTAGGATGTGCGTGCACCCGATTTTATAAATCCAAATATTTCTGTGCGTACGCACGTCCTATGTTTCATCCGTAAGCCACTTCTGACGTAAATCCTACGCAAATTTAATAAATGATCTGCCAATAGCTTTAAAAGCTGTAACACTAATATGTAATATATTAATATAAAAACAATGGCACAAATCCGGAGAAATTACTCACTCCTGGTTGCTAGACTCATGGGAATAAATGACTCTGCAGAATCGCATTGGCTGCAGGTGTTGAAACTGAGCCGACACACCAGCAGAAACTCTATAATTATCCAGCACTGGCCTGAGTCTGAGATACAGAGATAAATGTGTATGAAATACAGAATGACATCTATATAATGAACTATTTAAGAACAACAAAATACATTTTTACCAAAGGAGTATTTGCTTGTTTGCCATAAGCATAAATAAATATTAGGTTTTAAGAGAAGTAGATGTTGTAATTAATTTGTTTGCAAAACCTACAAAAATGTATTATTAGAGACTGTAGGTGTTGTGCTTTACTGTGATTGGGTCTAAACTATTTGTGACGTTCAAGTGAAAATGACATCATGTAAAAATAAACAATATGAGAATGTATTTGAAAGTATTATTAAACTTGTGGCAAGAGAAAATGCATAAAAATTGAAATTTTATGACCGCTCAAGACCTCAAGCATGTTCTAAAAGAGGTGTTCCACAGGGCTCAGATCTTGGACCACTTCTCTTCTCCATCCACACCACGTCACTGGGTTCCATCATAGAGGCACACTTGACAATAGAGACTCCTGACAGGAGGGTTTTGTCATAATGCTAGTTGAGTGGGCTCAAGTTGTCAAAGTGTATTTCTTAGTCTCTACTGGCTCATCCTCTGCTTAGATCTGAGGGAACCTTACTAGAGGCCCCAGAGCCACTGTTAGATCATGGCACTCTGTGGACATAATCGTCTAACACTGGACAAAGCAGATTACTCTTTTCCTGTCTCTGAAATGGAGAGGACAGAAGCCCTGCAGTACAACAGATCTAACCAAATTAGTGGGGATGAGACCTAGACCAGAGTGTTCCACAGGGCTCAGATCTTTGACCATTTCTCTTCTCCTTGTACATCACATCACTGGGTCCCATCATAACTGGGTCTCGGCTTCTCCTATCACTGTTACGCTGATGACACACAGCTCTACATATCATTTGAACCAGATGATCCAACGATGGCTGTGATAATCACAAGCTGCCTAGCGGACATCTCGACATGGATGGAAGAGCATCATCTGCAGCTCAACCTGGCAAAGACGGAGCTTCTAGTCTTTCCTGCCGATCTGATCCGACAGTACGACTTCACCGTCCACATTGGCACCACCACGATTACCCCATCAAGGTCTGCCAGAAATCTTGGAGTGATCTTTGAGGACCAGCTGACCTTCAAAGATCACATTGCAGAAGATGGTTTGATCAAGCAGGTTTGCACTGTACAACATCAGGAGGATCAGGCCATTCATCACTGAGCAAGCTACACAACTTCTGGTGCAGGCCATGGTCATTTCCAGACTTGATTACTGCAATGCTCTTTTGGTTGGACTTCCTGCAAGTGCGATCAAACCCCTGCAACTGATCCAGAATGCCGCAGTTCGTCTGGTCTTCAACCAACCGAAAAGGACACATGTCACTCCACTCTTCATCTCACTACACTGGCTCTCACTTGCAGCATGCATTCAATTCAAAGCACTGAGTCTTACATACAGAACTTACACAAACTCAGCACCTTCATACTTCCACTCATTGGTATAACTCTACACACCTACCAGAAACCTTCGATCGATCAACGAGCGACGACTCGTGGTTCCATCACAGAGAGGAAACAGAACAATCACAAGAACATTTTCATTCATCACCCCCGGCTGGTGGAACCCCCTGCCCTCATCTGGAATGCAGATTATTTGTCAAAGTTTAAAAGACTACTAAAAACACATCTCTTCCATGAGCACCTAACATGACACACACACACACACACACACACACACACATTTAAAAAAAATCCCACTAGCCCCCTCTATCCCCAATGCTTGTTCTACTTGTATGTGTAATGTTTGAAACTTTGTATTGTAGGCACTCTTATGTACTTTTTCAGGACAAATCGCTTTCTATACTCCTCAAATTTAAGTCGCTTTGGATAAAAGTGTCTGCTAAATGAATAAATGTAAAATGTAAATGTACAAATATATATTTCGGCTTCTCTAAAGTCGTGTTGTGTCTGGATGATTTACCTCATTCATAGTGAGATCTTCAGCTTTAAAACTCCTTCTTTTCTTTCTGTTTTAATGACAAACATTAACAGCATATAGAGAAAATATTAATGTTGTTTTTAAAAACAGAACAATTTTGTTTGTTTATTGATCTCACATTATAAACAGGATGAAGATGATGATGAAATTGATGAATAATCCTCCAAATAGCGCTGTGATCACAATCACAGTCCTACCAGCACCATGAAGAACTGAAAGAGGAAGATCATCAAGATTAATTCTCCAAACTGATGAATGCTGTGAAGATACAGGAGTGTGTTAATAAAAGCTTCACCTGTGACAGTTACAGCGTCTGATCTCTGAGATCCATGTTGATTGTGAGCCTGACAGTAGAAGCGTCCACTCTACAGACAAACTGTGTGGTTGAGACTGAATATTAATTACCAGAGAAGGAAATGTTTGTTTCCCTCCTTCAACAAAAGAACAACATCACTGAACTAAACCTCATAACATATAAGCAATGATCTTTTTCTATAAGTTAAAGATGAATAATTGTGAAAATGAATGAAGAGTTGGTAGTTTGTAGTAGTACCTCTGGTGGTAGTTTGAGGGTCTGAAGAAGCACATATGAGATGAGACATGTCTAACCACAGAACCATCTAATTCAGGTCATGGGTGGAGTAACTGGCTCAGACCGGATTTGGGCAGAGAAGCAGTTTCTAAACGGAAGTGGGTGGAGAAACAGGAGTTAATGAAAACTAAATAATTACCATGGTGGAGAAAGAGATCACGGTTCTTTGTATTGTTTTTTTAATAGATGGTTGTTGGATTTACACTTGATTTATGCAGAACGAGGTTATATTCTTTTTGTGTGTGATCTTTCACGTCTCCCGCTTTGTTAGGTTACA
Source organism: Rhodeus uyekii (assembly GCA_037043235.1). NCBI lineage: Eukaryota > Metazoa > Chordata > Actinopteri > Cypriniformes > Acheilognathidae > Rhodeus > Rhodeus uyekii. Next base: position 2,552,088 of record JAWRVZ010000049.1, read on the forward strand.
TACTCATCGTTTGTGATTTTACTTTGTTGCTTTGTTTAATGTATCCCATGAAATTTTCAACCAGACAGTGATATATTTAACAAATATAGATGTTATGTTCACAGTGCAAGGTTTGCGGTTTGTGCTTGTCATGATGTTCTACATGTTATTCTGTATTCAGATTTGTAAATGCTTTTGCTGCAGTGGATTAAGTGATCAGTTTTGCTTTAGATATTTTTTTTCAGGAAACGAGAGAGACTGAATTCAGTTGTGAATGAATGTTTATTGAAGATGAAAGTGAAAGTCAGAATGTCCAGGAAATGCAGGCGGCGCAGAGACTCAATGAGCACACTGAAGACAACAACTCGACAACAATGCTGAGGAGAGAGGTGAACTGAATAGGCAGAGGAAATATGGATGAGGTGTGGGTGATGATGACGGTGGCGGTGATCAGCGACCACGACTCCAACATTCACCTCGCATACATACACAGGCAGTACAAGGAGACAATGAATTTGCGAACCGTGACAAATTTGCTTTCTTATGCAATATTTATGGTTATACATGTTTTAAATATTTGCGTTTGATTTTGTTGCAGTGAAGTGACAAATATAATCAACGCAGGACAATGAAGCTGATCAAAAACATGATTAGATTTACAAGGCTTGAATAAAGACATGAGCTACGTTTACAGATGGTGTCTTGTTATATCGATCACGTATGCAGAAATAACTAGACTTTAATATTTCCAGTTAAGCGTTTGTTTCCCTCTTGTTTTGTTAAAGTCAGTGGAGCTCATGTGTAGCGACAGGGAGCAAATATGATTTGGATGGAGAATATTAAAGCACACGTAACCCCACAGACAGCTCTCTGCTCCACTCCATCAGACGCCCAGAGAGGTGGAGCTGAACGTCTTTTGGCTCTGCTGTGAGCAACACTTGTTTAAACGGGCTCAGTCGAATATTGATTCATGGTGTGACCTCAGCTGAATAAAAATAATCATACTTTTGTCAAATGGATTGTACACGGAGTATATTGATACCAGCACATGTGGGAATAAAGGGTTATGAGGAAGGAGATAACATAGATATTTCACTCAACAGATCAGAAGAAAAGCATTTAATTTCAGAAGTAAATAATAGGAAATAACACATTTTGGGACTCATATAAATCAGATCAACACTTTCATAAAGGTTGGAGGAGCATAAAGAAACATGAATTCATTCATGGCATGTGGAAGGGAACAAGTCACCTATAAACAGACAATCAAATTTGACTGAAAAGCTTAAACAACTATGATTAAAAAGCAGAAAAATGTAAAATTAGAAAGCATTGCTTGTTTGCCTCAACTGAACATCACTTTAGGTGTTTTGCTCTGCTGACGTCATTGTAACAATATATACTGACACATTGACAATTCATCAGCTTTTAACTGTCTTTTGATTAATGTTTAACTCTACAGATAGTAATTGTTTTAGTGACTCATCAATGATGATGCCTGTCAATCATGTGTGGCTCCGCCCACAGAGCTCAGGATTGGTTGATTTGTGCTCCGCCTCTTATCACAGCCTCTTCCTGTTGATCTGAACAAACAATAAGATGAAGAAACACTGATGAAGTTCATCAACGACATTATAAAACCTTTCACGAGACACATAAATCAATCCCACTAGCACTGAGAGAGCTTCATTGATTATATTGAGAAGAGCGGCAGGTTCTGACACTTACTGATGGATTCTCATGTGGAGAAAAGCTCTGAGGATCAAGAGTCTTCAGGAACTCTGGGATGAACGGTCTGTGTGAAAGAGAGCGAGAGATCGGTCATGTGATCATCTGTGATGAGTGTCTGACTTTACAGTCTCACTTACTGAGAGTGTGTCGTACAGGTCAGAGGTCATGGACTTGAGGTCAAGACCTGCATAAGTGTCTTCACTGGGATCAGGGATCTACAGGAGACACAGAAGGACTTACAGCATAAATCACAATACTAACTTCAAATTAAAATAAGGTCTAATACATTTAGAAATATACACAGTTTTATGGAAACTGTATAAAAAATACTGGAAAAAGATCTGTGTTCAACGTAAAGGGCTTTGTCCTGGTATGGTTTTCACTTTTCTTGGCTTCCTGCTGCCTTTCAGGAATACAGACACTTTTCCATTCAAGTGAGAAGAAATCCTTCATCTGAGGTGATTACTGAAGACATGTTTTATTCCATGTTGCATTCAAAAGCTATATAAACTAACAAAATGAACAACAAAGAAATAACATGATGTGGATTTTATAGTTTCTGCATTTTTATTCACTTTGCTTTCAGTTAATTTGAGCATCGCTGAAATAAATGCAAGCCGCAAGACAGATATCAGACTGTGATAAATGATGACTGACCAATCAGAGATCACTTCACTCTATAAATGTGACTGAATTCTCATGAAAATATTGTCAAGGTCTCTGTAGGTTTGGGTCCTGATTTTTTTATATTCTAGTTCAAATTGTTTTTTGCTGGATTGAGACTTTGAGAAGTTTTTATCCTCTCAGTTTGTACAGTTTCAGTCTGAAACACAACAGTTTATCGATTCATTCTCTGATTTTGTGAAGTGATTTTTAGATAATTTACCTCTTTCACTGTGAGATCTCCAGTTGTACCATCCCTTTGTTTCTTTCTGCTGTAGTTACAGACAAGACAGACAGACTGTGAACTATTAAATTAAGAGAAAACAATAATGTTGCTTTTAAAGATTACAAATAATTAAACAGTTTTTTGTTTCTCACAGGATGATGATGATGATGATAATGAATAATCCTCCAGATGTCGCTGTGATCACAATCACACTCCTATCAGCACCATGAACTGAAAGAGGAAGATCATCATGATTAATTCTCCAAACTGATGAATGATGTGAAGATACAGGAGTGTGTTAATAAAAGCTTCACCTGTGACAGTCACAGCGTCTGATCTCAGAGATCCATGTTGATTGTGAGCCTGACAGTAGAAGCGTCCACTCTGTCCTGCACTGAAACTCTGTCCAGATCCAACAGCTGAGCTTTCATTCTCCTTAAACCAGCTGAAGTTCAGAGCAGGAGGGTTTGAATCACTGCTGCAGTTCAGAGTCACTGAATCTCCCTCCACTATTTCACCAGATCCACTCATCAACACTGAGACACTCCTGGGAGGATCTAATAACAATCACCAAATTACATTTTTTTTTCTAAAATGACTGTGGTAATATGGACTGAATTGATCAATATAGAGAATTTGTATCTTGTGCTGTATAAATAACTCACACATGACGTTTAAAGTCACAGCATCAGAGTATTTCTCTCCATGTTCATTGATGGACTTGCACTTGTATTCTCCACTGTCATCAGAGCTGATCTTTGAGATGCTGTAGATTCTTTCAGATCCTAAAAACTTTCCTCCTTTAAACCATCTGAAGTTCAGAGCAAGAGGGTTTGAATCACTGATGCAGTTCAGAGTCACTGAATCTCCCTCCACTATTTCACCAGATGGACTGATGGACACTGAAATGGTCTTTAGAGCATCTAAAATAAAAACACAAAACAAATGTATCAAATTTAATTTACTTAGCTGAGACTACGAAAGATCACAGGTTTATGAATCTCCCTCCACTATTCAAGCAGGATCTACGGATTTCTGGTAAAAGTATTTTTCATTGACAACTCATGGAACATTTTCTAGGTAAAACTGCACTTCATAATTATTTGAACAGTCAGCATACATCCCAATATGGTTTAATGCTGAACAGTCAAAGTTGTAACATCTGGGCCGTGGCTTAAAATGATTGATCAAACATCAAAATCTACCCTCCTTGCTTGGTCTTGTCTTTGATTTCGTAAAATGATAATATATATTGTGTCATCCTAAAATTGTAACGATTGGTTCTGGTGTGCGATGCCGGAGAACGAGGCAGAAGCAGGATTCAACTCAAAACTCATTTAATAATAAACAAAACCAAAAGACTTTAAATATAAACAAAAGAAGCACACATGTGCAATAAACTAAACTTCAACAAAACACTGGAAACACAGCCAATCAGGACCACGGCAACATCCAAACACTCAAACATAGAAATTACAAATTCAACAACCAACAAACACAAGGGAAATGCAAGAGTGATTTATACACAAGGGAATCACAAACACATGGGAGACTAACAATCAAGTGATTATACGACAGGTGCAGGGAGTGAAACAATGACAAGACTGACAGGAAGTGACAAAGAAGACCCAGACAGACAGGAACAAGTGTTACAAAAATGCATCAAAATTGTTTTTATCACTCCTTTGAACCAAAGTCTGTCCAAATCAGGTGGCATCATAAATTATGCTTATTAGTTGGTGTAGCGTCTGGACGGTGGCTCAAAGTTATTGATCAAAAACTAATATCTGGTAGTGATATTTGAATGAACACAGAATATGTCTATGCTATGCTACGTCTGAAACAATGTAGGTTTACGACCCTGAACAATACAACAAGGTAATGCTCTCCATATTATAATAATTTAGGTTATGTTTTGGTAATTAGTTTAGATGTTTAAATACGTATAGCCCTGGGAGGGCTCATTAAATATGAGCTCATCTTCTCAGAATCTATGAAGTGATGATCTCAGTGTGAAAAACTTGATCAGTTTTGATGGAGGATGTTGCAGAAAAGCAGAAGTAAATGAGACAGAGTGAAGAAAAAAATAAGAAATCAGCCAAGAACAGCACAATGCACTCTGAAATAGTGAAATATATGAAAAAAATTACTTAGAAAATCATCAAAGCTGATTAATTAAAAAGAAAATTCCATCAAAATATTAGTTTTGTTGTAGTTTTCATCTATCAGCTCTGAGCTCATTAATGCTAATTCAATCCTTTAACACAATACATATTTATCTCTCACATTCACTTCCGAGAACATGTGCCAAAAATATTCACAGTCTGATTTGTGTCCAATCAGACGCTCTGAACGATGAGAAAGTCCCTCCCCCTGAACCACCTGACACTGACTAGCAAGTAGCAAAAGACTATTGGACATTTGTAAAAGAGACAAGCGTTTGACACACAAACGTCCAGTTTCAGAGGGAAATATGTGAGTGCAGGACAGAAGAAAGTGCTGATCAGACGCTCATGAGCCTGAAATAAAACATCATAGTGTTTCTAATGTGAATGTGACAGAAACTCACCGTGAATCATGAGCAGAAAGATCAGAGGAAGACGAGGAGACATTCTGACCCACATCAGCATTAAATATATCTATAATACAGCAATAATCATCACTCATAATCACAACTTGTGCTCAAGTATATGTATATCACTCTATTCTTAACATCCTCATGTAAAGACACGTGTGTTATATGAGCAATAATCATCCGTTTTCATTGAAGTAAGAGTGTGTTTGTCTTACCGTGTTTCTCATCAGATCAACAGCAACCAAATGATTGATTTAACACATGAACTTTATCTTTACTCTGACAGACTGTGTGGTTTACACTTTATTAATGACCAGAAGAGGAAATATCCGTTTCCCTCCTTCAACAAGAGAACAACATCACTGAACAATCCTCATAACATATAAGCAATGATCTGTTTCTATAAGTTAAAGATAAATATTTGTGAAGATAAATAAAGAGGTGATGTATATCAAGGTTGATCTCAGTTGCAGGAGACAGGGTGGGGTCATGGGTGGAGTAACTGGCTCAGACCGGATTGGGCAGAGTAGCAGTTTCTTAATGAAAGTGGGAGGAATATACAGCTTTCCTGTAGCTCGATCAGTAGAGCATAGGTGTTTACAATGCCAAAGCCATGGGTTTGATCCCAGGGAAAGATCCCTGCAAATAGACATGCCAGTCAGAGGTACATGGTAAATGGCTATGGCAGCCACGTAAACCTTCAGGGTGCACTCCTGGGAGCAGAGCAATTGGGTGAAAGCGTACAGATGAAGCCTCGTCCACGTCTGAAATATTGCATCCAGTCCGAGTGGGGCTGGATGAGAAAGGGAAACCCACAGTGGGCAAAGAGTCGTTTCTACATACACAAAGAGGTCTGCTTGCCATCGTTCCTAACAGGTTCATGTGTCAGGACAATTGGTGCTCGTACCACAGAGTTCCCGGCACTCGCTGGAAGTTCTTTACAGTGAGTGGCTGGCCTAGTTAAAGTCTTTTGATGGCTAACAGGATCAAATCGATGCGCACGGGGTAAAGCCGTGCAGACATCATAACCGAAACCCAACAACGCAGAAGAAGGTGGTCCTCTGGAGAAGAGAGAACACACTCTTCTTTGCGTTTAGCCTCAAACCCAACACTTTAACACTTTAAAGTGCACAAGAACAACATCTCAATGTTGATCCGCTAGCTGTGGTGACTGGGTAGAATAAGCCAGTCATCGATATAATTGAGAATTCTGATGCATTGGAGGCGCAGCGGGGTTAGCGCTGCGCTCATATGATGAATGTGCGAGGTGAAAGAGCTAGGCCGAACAGAAGCACTCGATATTGGTAAGCCTTCCCCCCAAAGGCGAATCTGACATATTTCCTGTGTTGTGGAAGGATGGAATGAAAATATGCGTCCTTCGGGTCGATGGTGCCAGTCCTCACCATGATATGTCCTCGGACCTGATATGTCACGATCTGGTTCAAAGTCAACATTGACGACGAGTGATTTAGAAGGCGCAAATTTAGGATGGGCCGCAATCCTCAATCCCTCTTTGGAACGATGAAGTAACGACTGTAAGCCTGACTTTCTGTCCGAGAGGGGTACATATTCTCTGGCCCCTTGCCTCAACAGAGTGTCTACTTCCTGTTCCGTGACCAGAGCCTGCTCAGGGTTCACCACGGTGAGTAGAACCCTGCTACAAGTAATAAAAAAAAAAAATATATATATATTTGTGCAGGGCCCAATGAGAAACTCGAGCATGAGAAGCGACCAGAAATTCTAATGAAGGAACCAGCCTCTCATGACTGGCCCCTCACTCTGGGGTACGCCTGGAGTGAATGCACTTGGACCCTCCTCGGAGGGGACCTTGGAGAGCCCTTTTCTTTTAAACTAGTCTAGGGAATGTTTGAAGGAAACTCAAACAACCAGTGTGACAACAACACAAACACTCTCTCACAAAATGCTTTCTGAAGACTACCATCTCCGGTTACTGGGACTCCTTTATCTCCCTGGTTTGTGACGTCACCGACTTGCGGCTGTCACTCACAATCGGTCAATAGTTTGATTGTTTATATAGTGCTTCACAAGATTATCGACAAGGTATTACCCTAGCGTTCGACGCAGCACGAGTTCCCTTGAAAGAGAAAAGCGTCAAAAGCGGCAGATATTCTTGTGTCCAAATTCACTCACTCATTTAATTCGCTCCTTCAAGCGAACAAAATTATTGGAGTGATATATTTTATATATTTATATTTATATATTTATATTATTATATTTATATATAAAATATATATTTTATATTTATATATTTTTTTAATATATTTTTAATTTTGTGCACAAACACACTCTGAATTTTGAATATAGAATTCATTAAATGAGAAGCTATTTCCTCAAAAAAGTGGTTTATTCAGTTTTATGAAGTCTTGTTACGGATAGATAGTTGGACAAGGTGTCAGTTGCAAAATCAAGGTTAAGTAGAGAGGATAAAGTTCGTCGAGACAAACTTTAGAAGTTGACTGAGAATGTTGCACTGGAAACGTTAATTTCGCATGTTGGTAGCACATTTTAACATTAACTACGAAATACGTTACGAAACCAGAAAATAACAGGTTTGCTAAGGTGTTCTTGGTGGTTGCTAGGGTGTTGCTAGGCAGTTTCAAGGGTATCCAGGGTGGTTGCTAGGTGGTTGCTAGGGTAACCAGAGTGGTTGCTAGGGTGTTGCTTGGTGGTTGCTAAGGTATTTTGGGTGGTTGCTAGGCATTTGCTAGGGTATCTGGGGCGGTTGCTAGGGTAACCAGAGTGGTTGCCAAGGTGTTGCTAGGTGGTTGCTAGGGTATCCTGGGTGGTTGCTAGGGTGTTGCCAGGGTAACCAGAGTGGTTGCTAGGGTGTTGCTAGGTGGTTGCTTGGGCATCCAGGGTGGTATGAACGGTATAAACCAACCAGAATGCCTCTACGACATTCAGAACTGAAGATATCTCACTTTGTATTTGGTTGCTATGGTGCTATTTAATAGATGTCCTCCACTGACATCTGTTAAACATAGGGTCTCATTCCCTGTGAATCGCATTGTGAGCAGGTGTTACATTTTTCCGGTTGATGTTGCAAGTTTGCCAAAACTGCTGGCCCTAACTTCACAATAAATTTAAGTTCTATCATAAAGAATGTCCAAGCCCAACACTAAACCTAACCTTAATGAAGCTTTAATCTCCACATCACTTCCGGTCTGAGACTATGTGTATACTCAATTTTAAATTCCTGCAATATGGATGCTGCATCACTAAGACCCGAGTTTTCCCAACAGCCAATTCTACTCCAACAGACGAGACTTGATTAAAACATCATCAAACAGATCCAAAAACTAGATCCTCAGAAATCTTTTCTTTTCTTTTTTTGAGTGAACACAATAAAATCTGTCAAGCATTTTTGATACAAACAATAATCTGTGTATTTGTGTCTAGCTAAATACAAATTACAAAAAATAACAACTTCAATTAAACTGAAATAATGCACATCTCTGCGGATTCTCCAAAGACAATGAAAACCCAAAAGACCTGATTCAGTGTTTTTATTTAACTCATTTTCCTTCTTGTGTGTGTGTGTGTGTGTGTGTGTGTGTGTGTGTGTGTGTGTGTGTAATTGTTTTGCTCATTTCTCAGCAATTGATTCAGTCTATTAAACATCCTCATAATTTTACATGATTAATAACAATTAGGGAGTGTATATTTATATAATTAATGTTGGAAGGATTTGTATGGCATTTTATGCATTTTGTGCATTTTATGTCTTTAAGTTAAACCCCTAAAATCCCTGTAAATGTATATGTGATATAAAGCAATGGTATAAATCAATAAATCAGTATATTTGGTATAAATCAACTGGTATAAAAGTATAAATCAATGCATATTTGCACAATACACACAGTATGTTTTAGTTCCTCGTCGTTTCTCGGGTGAGTTCAGATTACAGTCAGTCTGTGTTCAGTCAGTTCAGAGGATTAAACACTTGCTCTTTCTTTTCTTCACCAGCGGTCGATACAGAACGGCACGAATGGCTTCCTCAAACACCGTCTTCAGGCCCGTCTGTGTTACTGCTGAACACTCCAGGTATTTCACAGCTCTTATTTCTTCAGCCAGAGCCAGGCCTTCGGTGTAAGTGATGGGGGTGTGGTTATTCTCTTTCAGCCATTTCAATGGTGTGCTTGTCGTCTCTCAGATCAAGTTGAGTCCCAACAAGAATTATTGGAGTGTCGGGGCAAAAATGCCTGACCTCTGGAAACCATTTTTGTCTGACGTTCTCAAACGAGGCTGGACTCACAAGAGAGAAACAGATCAAGAACACATCCGTCTCAGGGTAGGAAAGTGGTCGGAGTCTGTCATAATCCTCCACCCCTGCTGTATCCCACAGTGCCAGATCCACTGGATTCCCATCGACTGTCTCACTGGCAGAATAATTGTCAAAGACAGTGGGGATAAATACCTCTGGAAAAGCATTGGTGGTGTAGCTGATCAGAAGGCATGTTTTTCCCACAGCTGAATCCCCAGTAATCACACACTTTATGCCCTTCATCTGTGTTCATGCTGTTCTTTTAGCGCTGTCTGTGAATGAATCAATAAAAGCTGATTTTGCCATATAAAACCCAACGAGTCTTTGTTTTACTACAGAGGGAAAACAAATGTGAGTTTTCGATTTGAAGTTGACTCACCTGACAGATCGCATTCCAGCACATTTGTTCATGCTCCAGTTAAAGATGCAGAAAGAGATTTCTGAGAAACACTGTGAAAGAAGATCAGACAGAGCACCAAAACACACTCGTAGCCAGTCAGAGGTGAGGGGTGTATACACTCATGAGAGAGAGAGATCAGTAAGGGGCAGATACACTCACGAAGGGGAACGAGCCTGTGCTCTTCATGATTTTGTGGGTGGATCTATGTGTTTGTTTTGGTGATCTCAAATATCAGCTGTATTTCTCAGAAAATAACTGCACATTCAGGTGAACAGTCACTCCTCCAAACTCTCAGATGGTCAGCCTCATTCTCTCGTTTTTCCATCCGCACTCCGTTCCTGGATCCATGAGGATACAGAGAGACTCGGCTTTTAACAGTGGAGGTGACGAGGCTTCATTATCATCATCGTAAAACCTGGAATGGTGTTCGGGTTGATTCTTTCCTTCATCTCAGTTTCATAAAATTTTGCCACTTTTTCAACGTAATCTATCTATACAAACACAGAAAATCTGGGTTTGATTCTGTTGTTCTGAAGGTATGTATAAGGAAATGTGTCCCCACATTGAAACTGAATGGGAAAAGCAAAGAGAAAGAATGGCTCTCTATGAGCCTCTGCTGGTCAGATGAAGATATTCCACAGGATTGATGAAACTGCGGTTTATTCTCTAACCAGCAGATGGAAGAATTCTGCATCTAATATCAATATTCAGAAACGACTCATTACATTTTGAAATCAACAGAGGTTTTTTTTTTGTTTTTTGTTTTTCATGGAAATGTAATGTCTTGTTTATTTTCAAGAGTGTTTATTTTCAGATATTCTTCCAGTGCATCAGTTCAATCTTTCTTATGGAAATATGTATTCATGTTTATGTGTCTGAAGGGCCCGGATCCAAAGTGTTTCATTTACATTAGTATTTGTGCAGCGACACACATTGTGTGAATAAATAAGAGAAAAAGCAACACAATTCAGGTTTTTTTAGATTCCAATCTTTATTTAAATGCAGCTTCAATTTTGCACTTGATGATTAGATTATAAGTTTCAGTTGATCAATAGCAAGCAATTTAATCAAATATAAGAACGCTATTTGTTTGCATGGAGAATTCGCAAAGTTTAATAAGCATTTCTGAAGAAAACAAAGATTAATTTGAAGTCTTCAAACACTGAGAACAGGAGAACCAGAGACTAAATGTGTGAAGATTGCCTCGTTGTTACAATATTAAGACATTTATAGAGACAAAACGAAGATTGTCGTCCATCTCTCTGATGATTTTGTAATATGTGCATCTGTGTTCATTCTCATTCTGCAGTGTAAATATGAATCCTTCCACCGTTCATAGATCTCAATCCTCAAAAACTCTCTTAACACCGTTAACAACACCATGCACAACTTTCTCTGGTGCCTTGATGACCTCAGAAGTTCCTCCGGCCACGGCGCCGGTCACTGGAGACGCCAGCAGACCCACAGTGGCTCCAACAAATTCAGTGGCCGATCCGGCACTCATCATTTTACCGCCGGCCTCCACGGTGCTGTACGCGGCTCCCTTCACCATTCCCAGAGGAACATCCACCACGGCTCTGGCCACGCCCACCGCGCACTCGCCCACGCCCATCGCCACAGATCCCAGCACGTTGAAGATGTCCATGACGTCTCGCTTTTATTTGCCTACTGATTCCTGCAAGCAGAATGAGGAGACAGCATGTAAATGAATTATTGCTTAAAATGATGGCAATCTTCTAGATTCTAGTCCCTGTTTCATTCTTAAAGTGGAAATTAGTCAAGTTAGTAGTTACGGTACGGTAGTTAGCAAACTGATATTTGGTTAGCAAATATTTCAAAAAAATATTTCACAAACACGACTAATGTAACTGTTTTAAGGGAAAAAAAGTAGTGTTTTGAGCAAGAGCGCCTCCATCTTGTAATGCCTGATATCACGGGGTTAATTTGCTCTTTAAAGTCCCACTGAAGAGCCTTGAAACAGGAAGTGAGGGCGGGGCTTATTGAGAAGCCCCACCCCTTTTTTTAAACAGCCAATAACGTTTAGTTTCTATCCCAGCTCAGAGCCGTTGAGTTCGAAAAAGCTGCAGTTTCCTCCTGATCTCTATCCGTTTCTCCTCCATCTCTCTTTAAAACACATGATTGTGTGTAGAACTCAAACAGATGTGTTTCTCCATCACTAGATCCGGTCTGGTCTGTCGTGTCTCTGGATCTGCGGCGCTTCACACATTAACATCAATCCAGACTTCATTCCCCCAATTAAATATTTCTGAATCGCTCTATATAGTGAGAGATTGTAAATTTTGAACGCTTATATCTTCTAAATATGAATTTTGTGATTGTTTTGGAGCTCAAACTTATAGATGAACAGTGAGACTAATATTTTCATGCTGGAATTGATTCAAATATCAATGCGTTGCTTGATTGCAAAGTAAGTGTCTTTGGATATGCATAAATATTAATGGACATGTAAAATGAAAAAGACAACAAAAAAAAAACTTCATGGGAATTTTAAATTCCCACAATCATTAAAAACATACAAAATGTTAAAAGCTGGAGTATAAATGTTTCTATTATACACAGATTCCTTTAAGAGTGCAAACAATGATTTAATATGTTTAAATTCCAGTAATCATGAATAACTGAAAATATTGCACAAGCATTTGGGGTCAGTAATATTTTGGGGGAATTTGTATTTATATTATAAATTAAATTAATACTTTACGTCAGCAAGTTTTGCTCAAAAATGACAATGAAAAAATTAATACTTTTAAAAAAGCTTCTAATTTATTTTTCATATGAACATGCGACACTGTAGACTGGAATAATGCTGCTGAAAATCACAGGGATAAATTACACTTTACATTATATTCACATTATAATATCTAAAAATATTTCACAATTGTTTTTTTTTACTGTATTTGCATGTAATAAATTAAAATTTGGTGAGCAGAAGAGACGTTCAAAAACAAAAAGAATTGACCCAAACTTATGAAGATTTACAGGATGACTTATTTTTAGACTTTTTTTTCTATTATTGAGGTGAGAATATATGACACAATATATTCACATGTAAAGTTGTTTAAAAACTCGTAATGTAAATCATATGTGTTAAAGCACCTGAAATGAAGTTTTAAACGTATAAAAATGAGAAAGTTTAATATGATTATGAAAACTGACCTGCTGTCACAGAAGCTCCTGCCGATGAGTGTTGATTGACTCTCAGATCATCTCGAGGGTCTTTATAAACTCACTGGAGGATCTGATATTTAACGGTGGGAGTCATTGACACAACTCAAACCCCCAGACAAACAGGAAGTGAAGCTGCAGGGAAGAGATTTATTTCTGAAAGAGAAGACTTACTTCAACATTTATACTGTAATGATTCTCAGGATTTCACAGTTTCTCAGGCATCAGGTTGATGAAGAAAATGCTTCCCCTCATCAATTAGTATATAGGTATTAAATAAGAAAATATGAAGGGAAGAATTAAAACGTTATTTTAATTTCACTTTCACTTTCCTGTAAACTGGGGCTTTTCTTTAAGCCCAAAATTTTATATCTTTCTGGTTGGCCATTGACTGATAGTTTGTTCTCCATTGACATCAAAACCAAAGATTACACATGATTACAGACAAACACCACCGTCTCAAATCTCAAATCGCAGTTATTGGACGAGGATTGGATTGGATTTGTTTGGAGCTGAGACTTACACAGAAGTATTAATAAGTATTAGTATTAAGTATTAATATTTAGATCACTTCTATTATTGATTGCTGTTGGGATGTGAAGAGAATTGCAAATAGTAAAACAAAGTGTTTCTTTATCTCAGTTTTTTTGACAGACAGACATGATGTCGCCGTGTTTTATGTAAATCACTGAGAAAACTCAGAATTCATAAACAGTAGAATGAGATTAAGAAGAAATGCATGTCCTCACTGACGAGTTGTGAACCAGGAGGAAGTTTTCATGTGGAAGTTCAAATGTGTGTGTAAATATGAACAGCATACGCAGTTATTAGTTAATGAATCCCATTGCCTTCCAATTCAGACACAGAAAAAAGAACAAAAGACCATTTACACAAGACAAAATATGTGACTGTGAAGTTTAATGAACACAATTGTTCAAAGGTTATTGTAAAAAGGGCATTTTTTTTTAAAGAATGGGCAATAGGCACTTCACTTGAACAGATATCATTAACTGTGAGTGTATATATATATATATATATTTGGATATGAGTGTATAATCGCAGCGCATTTCTTAAAATCCAAATATTCAACCAAAACTCTCCATGTGCCCTTGAGGATGTTTATTAACAAGGAAACTCACATTGTTGTGTATCCGTGAAAGTGAAAGAAGACTTTCTATTGTGAAAGTGAGCATGTTTACACACGCTGCGCTCTGTCTGACAGAAACAGCCCTGATTTACAAGAAAAGACCCTTAGAAAAGAAAAGAGGGAGTTTCTTCTCTGAGATGAATATCAGTTCTGGGTGATTCATCAGAATAGCAGACGAGCTCTGCGCTGAACCTTGGAAAAACGTTGGTTAGTTTTCCACTAGAGAAAGACATCATTGACACTATGAGAGTGAAGTTACACTGGTTAAAACTGCTGATTTCTTTGGATTTAGACATTGTTGGAAACATTTGGGATAATTATAGACTGTTCTAGTGATTTGTGTATATTTGAATCCAATAATCTGCATGTTGTGTCTTTAAACTTGAAGCTTTGCACTGTTCATTGTCATTATATGGATGATCTGAGATTGAGAAATGACAGTAGTTTGGATCAAACCCCCTCTGCGTGATTATTCATGTTTAATGAGATATTATCACACAATCGTCTGATGAAAACGCTATTGTGCTCGACGGCTCTCCGAGAAAACACGCTTCTCAAAGTCACATGGAGCGCTGAGATCTGCGGCCTTCACAAGCAAAGACAGAATTCAATGAATCTCAGACTTTCAAAGCAGTTCATTCAGCGTCTGGATTATAAGAAACACAAAGAGGAACATCATTACAAAGAGCTCGCAAAATCACATCCTGCCTCGGTCAAATCAGAATCTGTTTCATCAACACTACAATTTACAGGATTGAAGAGTATTATTTTAAAATTAATTACTGTTGTTAGACATTTACTGTAAAATCACTGCATGCTGGGTAATTTTCTCAGCCTGAATCAACACAGTAACGTCCTGCTCTTGATTTACTGTGATTTCACATTATAATGTTGTCTTTAATCATGCCACTGTAATACATTCATTCTTTACCGCTGTAATTGATTTGAAGTCACTATAATGACGATTATTGCTTTATCAGATCTGCATCGTGCAGCCTCTGTGTTCATAACCCTAATTCTGTTCTCGCCAACGCAAGAATGTGACAAATAAATAAAAAACATGTCAAAATGATGAAAAGATAGAACATGAAATCATTTAGTTTTAGCATAAATATGAAGATCTGAAGATATTTGTATAACTTATTTCAAATTCATAACTGTCTGTACGGATCTTTCACAATAATGATGAAAATACAGAGATTAATCTTTGAAAGATCTTATTATTATCATCAACTTACAATGAACAAACATCAATATTCAACATAGAAACAGATCAATGTTAGTCAACAAATAACTATGTTAACATGTTTCCGGCATGAATCTCCGGCTGGTTTGATGCTGGTTTAGACTGTGGGCTCTGAGATCTTCTTCACAATGACTGTCTTCCTCCTTTAGGAGGCACCGTTGGGTAAAAAGTCTCATGACATTTTCATATCTTTCATTAAAGTCATAATTCTGAGCTCCACATTGATCTGTATCAACTCTATAATGTCACTCATTAACTCTGTGCTGTTTCTAAAGGTCTGTCACCTCAGAAAGACGTAGTTACTTCACTGGACATAATTAATGCAGTTGATTATTCACAAAAGTTGTTCTTGCACAATAAAGTCAGTATAACAAACAAAGTTTGCAGATTTCAGATGATATCTGTCCAGAACTGAGATTATGAATCTACAGAGGAGGTCAGATAGGAGGAGTGATCAGACGGGAACTTTTTTTGGTTTCAATATGAATGGAGGGAAACTATCACACATGACATCCTAAAATTGGTGTGCCTGGACTCGATATCTGACATTTTGGGATAGCAATGATCTAATATTCCTCGGGTAAGTGTTTGATGATGTTACTTTGTATCTTCTGAACTGTCCTTTGTCAGTGTGGAAACATACAGGATGCAGCTCTTTACTGAAAATCATTTTCCTTATCTGCTCACAAAAATATGTAGAATTTTAAAATGACACCAGCAGGAGCAATGACCTTTGACCCCAACAATTCTGAAGAGTGTTAAAGACACTACAAGTGTTGCGTGTCTCTGTTCTCTTTCTGGTTCCTCCCGTGATTCTCCCAGTGTTTCTCCACTCACCTGTCACATCATCATCGCCTCATTCTCATCAGCTGTGTCTTATCCCCTAATCATCTACTGTGTATATCAACCCTGTGTTCCCTGTGGATCTGTTGGGAACTGGGTCAGAGACTTTAAATGGGATTCATCAATGTTAAAGGGTAAATGGCAGAGTTAAACAAAGTGCTGACTTCTGCTGCATTACACTGCACATCACATGTCGTGGTCGATGAAGACATATTTTATGAAGATGAAGGGTTGGTATAACCGAATAGTGAGAATTTTCATTTTAACAATATGTGCTGGAATGATCACATGCGTGCTCTATCTGTAAGCTTGACAGAGCAGAAATGACCCTTTTCTCTGATGGCCGGATCAGTTCCACATGTATCTTTGGCTAAAGCTGCACTGCAGTCGTGGACTGAGTTAGGACTGGGATCATGCCAGTGTTCATTGCACAAAAGAGGGAATCAATGTGTCATGCAGCAACTCTCCAGTGCCAGTTCCTGTAAAGAAAATAAGAGATAAGGGACAGCCTACAGAATTGTTATTTGTTCAATATTTAAAAGCTGTTAATGCTGTGGTCAGAACCAGAGCCCCGAATGTGCCAAACTCTTATACCATTCTGTCTCAAATTACACAGAACACATTGAGGTTTTCAGGTGTAGACTGCGCACTCAGTCTTGAACCTCTGACTCTGACCCCAGCCACAGCTCTGTTAACATATGTTGATAATCTTTTGATTTGTGCATGTGATGAACTAACATGTGTGTCTGACAGTGTTTCCCTCCTGAAACATTTAGTGGAAGAGTGTCGAAAGGTCAGTCTGTCTAAGATGCAGTTTGTGTAACAGGAAGTGACGTTTTTAGGTTATGTCATAACGCCAAACAGTAAATCCCAAAGTGCAAGCTATCAGAGAAGTCAAAACCAATAGCCAAAAACAAATGCTTTCAATTCTGGGGATGAGTTCATATAGACAAATATTTATTCCAAAGTATGTTATTCTGGAAAATCCATTAAGAGCATTGACTGTGAAAAAGGGGTTAAAATTATAAGCCAAATTAAGATGGTCTGATGAGACTGTTGAGAAAAACATCTGCTTGCGCTTTGAGGGAGAGACTGCTTGAGTAAAGCAGGGATGGCACTGTGTTATTGAAATTATTAAAAAACATAACAAACCAGCTGACTTTTCTAAAAAAACAAGTGAAGGATAAACAGACATGCTTTTAAACTGGATAGAATAAAACCTAGAGAAGATTTCGAAGCTTACGTCTTTTTAGAGTAAACACCAAAAGTAAACCTTGAATAATATGAGTGATTTGTAGTCATGTATCTAGTTTTTTATCATTACAGATAGGTTCAGTGAAATGACAAACTTTACAGAAGCCAAAAATTCTGAAATGTTGATACAGAACATGGGACAAGCTTTGACTGGACTGATTATCCAGCTGTTTGCCTTCCTTTGTCACACTCTGCAGTAAAATTTTGGATGTATGTATGACTGTTGACCTTTTCTCATAAAGAAAAAAAAACCTTTATAAAGAAAATTGGGATATAATCAGAAAGGATAAATGATTTTGCCACAATAATAGTCATTGCAAACAAATAGAAGGGATATTTTAATAGAAATCAGGATTATGTTACAGGTCAACACTTTCACAAGGTTCAGAGGAGCAAAAAGAAAGAAAAAAAATCATTCATGAACAGAGCATTCAAATCCTAATCATGCCTGTGATATTTAATTAAGTTCCCTCAATTCAGTTATTGGTTTCTGTGTTCTGACCGACACTCAATCCATTAACAGAACTCAAATACAGTCATTTTAAGTCTCCCAAACATTAACTGTTGAACATGCATGTGAGGAAAACAAGTTTACTTTACTGAACACTTAACCTGAATGTCACCAAATATAATAACATCTTTCATACAGAATAACAGAAGATGATAATACAGTAATACCTGTATACAGTGTGATACATGTGTGATATCAAATAAAATGAGGTTTTAAATGTAATGTTTTTCAGACAGCAGGGGCAGGTGCGGAGGAGGGAGGAAGGGGGTTGGTACGGAGAAACTTAGCTTTTACTTTTCTATTTTATATTATTGTTTTGATTTGTATTCTTTATTTTTGATCACTTTTCATACTTTTTTCGTTTAGTAAAAACTGTAATTTTCTTGAATAGCAGGAACTAAGCATAGCAACTTAGTTTTCGTATTTTTTTTTACTTTTCTATTTTATATCATTGTTTAGATTTTTTTGGATTTGTATTTGTTACTTTTGATCACTTTTCGTACCTTTTTTTTGCCTGATATACTGCGATCATAAGTGCGTGCTATCACTCACGCGGGCAAAACGCTCATATTTATTCACAATTTCATGCTTCATTTCCATTATCATCATGCGTTTCTTCTTCTCATTACCATCCTTACTACTTACTTTCTTAGAATTTGTTGCTATTATGAAGAATAATGCACAAAATAGAGCGAAGATTATCTTTTCGCGTGCGACGCGTACAGTCAGCCAACACATGAAGTGAACGAGCGTCGGCGTCGGCCTCAGTACGCGTGCTCGTATCTTGAATATTTATTCGTATCTAGAAGCAAAAATCTGCCAGAAGGCTTGCTCGTATCTTGGAATATTCGTATGTAGAGACCCTCGTATCTCGAGGTATTACTGTATTAATATTGAGATTATATAACATTATGTTTTGAGAACAAAAGCACACAATTGTGATTTTGTTCAGTGTATCAGACTAAAATGATCAACTATGATTTAAAAAAAGAAAATGTAGTAAAATGAGCAAGCATCACTTTTGTGGCTAAACCGTTTAGATGTTTTTATTTTCTGACTTCATTGAAACATTACATATTTACACAATGACAATTCACCAGATTTTAACTGTCTTTTGAGATATGTTTTTTGAACTATAAAGAAATTAATCTCTTTAGCGACGCATTACTGATGTCCCTGTCAATCATGTGAGTCTCCGCCCTCCAAGCTTAAGATTAGTTCATTTATTCTCTGCCTCTTATTACAGCATAACAAAACAATTCCAGCATAACTGAACAAACAATAAGATAAAGAAACAATTACTGAAGTTCATCAACAAAATTGTAGAAACTTTCACAACTTAAAATTTGCAAATCATTTATTTTTTGCCGCAACTGAACAACACTTTAGATGTTTTGATCTGTTTACGCAATGAAGATTCAACTGATATTAACTCTCATTTGATTCATGTTTCTTGAGCTATGCATAAAAAATCTTAATCTGTCACTGATGATAATAATAATAATAATAATCAGTTACATTTATATAGCGCTTTTTACCAAGCTCAAAGCGCTTGGGAGGGGGGGGGGATCTCCTCAACCGCCGGTGTGCAGCATCCACCTGGATGATGCGACAGCAACCTGTGCCAGAACGCTCACCACACACCAGCTAAGGAGAGGAGACAGAGCAATGAAGCCAATTAATGTAGGGGGGTGATTAGGGGGCCGTGATGGACCAAGGCCAACGGGCAGATTTGGCCAGGGATGCCGGGGTTACACCCCTACTCTTGCGAAGGACATCCTTGGGATTTTTAATGACCACAGAGAGTCAGGACCTCGGTTTAACGTCTCATCTGAAGGACGGTGCTTGTTGCAGTACAGTGTCCCCGTCACAATACTGGGGCATTGGGACCCACACAGACCGCAGGGTGAGCACCCCCTGCTGGCCTCCTAACACCACTTCCAGCAGCAACCTAGTCATTCCCAGGAGGTCTCCCATCCAGGTACTAGCCAGGCTCAACCCTGCTTAGCTTCAGTGGGCAACCAGTCTTAGAGTACAGGGTGATATGGCTGCTGAATAATCCCTGTCAATCATGAGTGGCTCCGCCCACAGTGCTCAGGATTGGTTCATTTGTGCTCCGCCTCTTATTTAAGCCTCTTCCTTGATCTGAACAAACAATAAGATGAAGAAACACTAACTAAATTTCTTCAACAACATTGTAAAACATTTTGAAGATACATAAAACAATCCCACTTGCACTGAAGAGACATTTATTGATTATATTGAGAAGAGCAGTAGGTTCTGACACTCACTGATGGATTCTGTTACGTATATATACGTATATATTGTTTTTTTGTGTGGATTCTGTTGTTTCTCTTTGTTGTCTTAACAGGATTGGTCCTGGACATAATGAGGCTGCTGGTGATTGGCCCAGGAGAAGAGTCCCCGACTATAAAGTTCCCCGGAGTTCCTCTGGAGGGGGCTAGCTCTTTCTTTCTGCCTTGCTAACTGCTTTGTGTCCTTCTCTGTGTGTGTTATTTGTTGAAAGTTGAGTTTCAGAGAATGTGTTTTTCTGTTCTCCTCTGCAGTGTTAAACAGAGTGCTGTTACCCACTTGTGTGCAAGTGATCTTACACCTTGTCCTGCTGATCTATAATTTTGTTATATCTTTTTGTTTTGTAACCCGTGAAGCTGTAGGGGGTGAGTGCCTTGTTTTGTTTGTAGGCCCAAGGGAAACATGAAAACATGACAATACTTTATTAATATTTGAAGACAGCAATTCATTACAGGAAATATACGCTCATCTTCTCAGAATCTAAGTGATAAAATATCTCGGTGTGCAAGGATGTTGCAGAAAAGCAGAAGTAAATGAACAGAGACAGAGTAAAGAGAGAACCAAGAACAACATGATGCAGTCGCAAATAATGAAATATATGATACATCAGAATCAGAAAATAATTTAAAGCTGATTTATTAAATATCCAGTGGCATCAAAGTATTAGTTTTGTGTCTGTTAGTTCTCGTCTATCAGCTCTGAGCTCATTTATGCTCATGAACTTCTTTAAAACAATAAATATTTTACACACACATTCACTTCTGAGAACATGAGCCAAAAATATTCACAGTCTGATTTTTGTCCAATCAGATGCTCTGAACGATGAGAAAGTCCCTCCCCCTGAACCACCTGACACTGACTAGCAAGTAGCAAAAGACTATTGGACATTTGTAAAAGAGGCAAGCGTTTGACACACAAACGTCCAGTTTCAGAGGGAAATATGTGAGTGTTATTCAAAACACGTTGAATAATATCACATACTGAAGAGATGTGTGTTGATCCTTCACAGCCTCACTTTCATTCCAATAAAACATTTACATCAGACCTGCTGTTAAAAAGGGCTGTTTTGAATAAATTAAACATTTAGATTGAACATTTAGATATAAAAGAAATGTATATTTAAGTGTATATTTAATTACCTTATTTTTGCATATCAAGTGCAAGTCATATAGAATGTGATTACAATCAACTCTAGTAATTTATTGGTAAGTTAGTGCCATCATTTCAAAAGATCTCAAACAACAACAACAGTTTATAAACTTGTGAAACTGCGTTTTATTGTTTAGCCAGCAGATGGAAGAATTATCCCTCGAACATCAAAATCCAGAAAACTTACATGGTGATCTTGTTTTCATAGAAATGTAATATTTCATATGTATGCTAATGGAGTAGTTGAGGAATTTTGCATTAAATAGGTAGAAAAACTTCATAACCCCCATCCATGAAGAATAATTCACACATCAACAACTAGAAGAGTCTTCAGTTCTGTTTAACCAGTAAAGACACTTTAAAGCCTTAAACTGCATGAGGTTAATAACTAATCAGGTTTATTGAAGCATTAGAGCAGTTGTAAGAGCATACAGATTAAAGCATGAAGTGAAACTCTTTCTAAAACATATTTATACACAATACAACATAATATCAGTCATTTGACGCTGCTGTAGATCACGGACGAATCTTCCACAGTTTCAACAGCTGATCTCCTAAAAACAAGCAAACCGGAACAATGATGTTACAGCTCAGATTATGTGATCTGATATTATATGATTATATGATATGATCTGAGAGACATTATACGGTTCAGATACTGGTGAAGTAGTTTTTCCTCACCTCACGGCAGCATCAGGCTGATGAACTCTTATATTGTCGTACTGGCTTTCATTCTCCTCTGCTCTCTTCCTCTCTTTCTTTCTGTGATGGTGGACAGTTGCGTACTGAATCTCCTCAGTATCTCTGGATTCAGGAGTTGTTCCTCTGAATCTGTTGAATTTCACGTTGGCATACTGACTGTCTTTGACTGAATCCGGTTCAGGAAGAGGTTCATCAGGAACTGAAACTCTCTGTGATGGGTCAGAATAGAGATCATTCTGAAACACAAGAACATAAACAAGACAAACTATGTGCAGCTTTTCAGAACAAGTACCAGATCAGAACCAATCACATCAATATAGTGATGAAAAATACAGGTGAATCTCACTGATTTACTCATGGAGTGGAGAAGAACAGGAGAGAATGAGTAAATGAAGTTACCCTGTATGTTAATGAATATTCCATTACACCAACAAAACAATATTGGAACATTTTATATTTCAGTATTTTAATTAAATAAGGGAAAGAAATTATATATAGGAAAGCTTTTAGAAGGGATTTTATTGATGATACAATATAATTCAATAAAATAAAATAAAATAAAATACTACATGAGGGGGGGGGGGGGCAAGACTTGACGGCGGATAAACAATCATTATCTAGCACAGGACAGCAAACACAGGGAGAATAATTAAGGAACAAACAGGGCAGATAATGAGGGAGAACAGGTGGGGCAAATCAAACCAATAATGAGGAAACAAGACGGGTGGGGTTATACAATAAAACGGAGACACAAGAAACACACGTGAAAAATCACGTGCTCACAAAACATGACATGAAGACGCAGCCAATGAGACATTCACACAAAACAAGACGAAATGAAAGCACACAGATAGTAAAAACACAAGCTTCTGCTGCACAGCATGAAAGCAAACAGGAACATGTAAACATGAACTATGTCTTACACACACAACAAAGCACACAGGCCAACACTCATCTTGCACGCTCATAACAGAAGACAGACACACGGAGCATGATCACCCGCACACAAGACAGGAGAACACATGACTCAAACACACACAATACAGCAGTGTCAGAGATCTGTCACAAAACCAAGAGCAAACCAGACCGAAGTGAAAGAACACTGACAAAAAAGACTGATCGACTGATTTTCTGCTTCTGTAAAGTCATGTTAATTGATTTACCTCTTTCATTGTGACATCTTCAGCTTTAACACTCGTTTGTTTCTTTCTGTTATAATGAAAGACATTAAAAGGATATGAACAAATGTTTTAAAAAAAGAGCAAACATGAATGCTGCTTTTTAATGATAAATAATTATTAAACACGAGCCGTTTTCTTCTTCATCAGACCAAAAGTGATCTTGCAAAATCACTGCAGTTTTTAATTACTCACATTATAAACAGGATGAAGATGAAGATGATGAATATTCCTCCAGATATCGCTGTGATCACAATCACACTCCTATCAGCACCATGACGAACTGAAAGAGGAAGATCATCAAGATTAATTCTCCAAACTGATGAATGATGTGAAGATACAGGAGTGTGTTAATAAAAGCTTCACCTGTGACAGTTACAGCGTCTGATCTCTGAGATCCATGTTGATTGTGAGCCTGACAGTAGAAGCGTCCACTCTGTCCTGCACTGAAACTCTGTCCAGATCCAACAGCTGAGCTTTCATTCTCCTTAAACCAGCTGAAGTTCAGAGCAGGAGGGTTTGAATCACTGATGCAGTTCAGAGTCACTGAATCTCCCTCCACTATTTCACCTGATGGACTGATGGAGACTGAGACGTTCCTGGGATGATCTAAACAGAGAAAAAAGACAATTAACCATAACTATTACAAAATGAATTTAAATTTGTGAACAATATGCAGATGGTAATTAACTTACACATGACGTTTAAAGTCACATTAGCGGAGTATTTATTTCTATGTTCATTGATGGACTTGCACTTGTATTCTCCACTGTCATCAGAGCTGATCTTTGAGATGCTGTAGATTCTTCCAGATCCCACAAACTTTCTTCCTTTAAACCATTTTATTTCTGCAGGAGGGTTTGAATCACTGCTGCAGTTCAGAGTCACTGAATCTCCCTCCACTATTTCACCTGATGGACTGATGGAGACTGAGACGTTCCTGGGATGATCTAAAAATATAAACACTGAGACATTCTTTGGTGCATCTGAAATAAATAAACAAAACATTGCCAAGTTAAATTTGACACACAGTTGAGGTGTCTGAACCACAGATTTCTGAAAATCTCTGCACTATTTGATCAGATGGACTGAGGGAGATCACAGGATTCCCTGGAGGATCTACAGATTTCTGGCAAAAGTATATTTCATCAGCGGCTGGTGGAAAATCTTTTTTTTAAAGCTGCAGTTGGTTATTTATTGGTGTCACAAAGACGAACTCCGTGATTCCCTGCTCTGGCCATCGGAGGTCGCCATCGCCCGAATACTAACGCACACACACACACACACACTCATGCATATAAACACTACATTTCCCAGAAGCCTGTACCCTGGACTAATCACCATCTCAGCTGTTACTCATTCCCAGAGACCGTATAAACCTGGTTACCCAGCACCTCAGTGCGAAGTCTTGTTGAGCCCGGTGAACATTTCTGAGTGTTAGTTCCCTTGCCTGGTTATATGTCACCGTTACTGCTGTATACCCGTTATTGAACCTGTCTGTAGTGCTGGGCAAATGAAGCGTTTCGAAGCATTATTGCTTTGATACAATTGTGTCGAAAATGGTTCATTACTCGAAGCTTCATTCAGATAGAAATTGCAGCAGCATCTCCTGCAGTAAATGTAATGCAGCAAAGCTGACAACCAATAAATGGAAGTAGGTTTATATGTTAACTCCCCGTTTATTACGTCTTTACCAAGGCAATCAAAGCTGAAACTGTTAGTGCTCTGAAATTTTACAGATGCTGATGAATTTCATGTGTTCACCTTGATAATAAAACATTAAGCATGATGTGTATGTGTAATTATTTCTTTAGACAAGGACAGAAGATCAGACCAACTTAAAAAAAGTTTGAAACTATCACAGAAATTCTAATGGTTTCTATTAAAATACCAATAGGAACCATTGGCTTTTACCATTAAAACCGCTACAGTTTTTTTTATTTTTTTTATGTGTTTGGGACATATTCCATTAGGATTTAATGCCCCCACCAATAGAACCCAACACACATCAGTAGAGACCACTATAATTCCCTTTACAACCAATACAATTCCCATGAAAACAATTAAATCCAATTGAAATTCTGTAATGGTTTCTATAGTTTTTTGCAGGGCAGTATCATGCGTGAAAGCTTTATCTTGCTCAACTGTGGGAAGCAGAACTGTATAACCTGTTAACTGGTGGGACTGATATTTTTGTGTACTGTACTTGTATAATGTAGCTGTAACAGAGGACTCACAGGCAAGGATCCAATCGCAATGTCTTTATTAAGAATGGTCGTACAGGCAGAGGGTCAGGGCAAACAGAGAGCAATCGTGGTCAGTAATCCAAGCAGGGGTCAGGAAGGCAGGCAGAACAGATATAGAAACGGTAGTCCAGGCGAGAGGTCGAGGCAGGCAGATATCAGACACAAGCGTTATTCCAGGCACAAGGTCGGGGCAGGCAGAACAGGATCAAAAAACAGGTAACAGGCAGAATCAGAACAGATAATCAGGACAGGCATAAACACTCAGAATGATAGCTATTGCAAATCGAGACTTCGCGGAGAGTGTATGAATGAAGCAGTCTTTTATAGTTCATGTAATGATACACAGGTGGTGTGGCAAACAATGATGATGGAGTCCAGCTGTGTAAGTGTAATCAGTGCAGTGTGATGGTTGCTGGGAAATGTAGTGTGTGGTGAAGTGTCAGTATAAGTGAGTGAGCTCCTTCTGGTGGCCATGGAGGGGAGCGCAGAGCTCATAATCATGACAGAGCCCCCCCCCCCCCCCTACGAGCGCCTCTTGGCGTGAGGCCGCTAAAAGGTGCTGCGCACCACCATGGCGGCACCCAAAGTTCAAAGTTCCAAGGTGGTGCCGGGGGAACAGACCAGGCTGGTTCAGGCAAGGTTGGTGGGTCTGGGAGGTCTGGCAGGTCTGTAAGGTCCCAGGACGTAGCCGACGAGCCGATGGACCTGATCGATGCCGTAGGTTCAGGAGACCGAGGTGTAGGCGTGGTGACGACCTTCTGAGGTTGAGCCTGTGTGCCCGAGGACTGGTGCGGAGCCGGTGTGAGTGAAGACCGAGGTGAGGACGTAGGGATGGAAGAGCCCACTGAAGCCGAAGGGGTGGAGGTACAGAGTGTAGTGGGGGTGCCGTAAGTCCGTGGTGGAAGTGAGGTGATGACAGACTGAGGAGAAGCCGTTGGGATGAGGGAACCCGGTGGAGCTACCAGGTCGAGGGTCACGGGTGAAGATGAGGACGGGAGGAGCCAGGACGAAGCCGGTAGGTCGACGGGCCGAGGTGGAGAGAAGGGGTCTGAGGCTGGAGGCGGAGTCAGGGATTCCCCGACTGCCGTCGAGGCTGGAGGCGGTAGGACCTGCGGCGGTACCACCCAGCAGGATGCATCCAGCGACGGCGCAGGGCTGACGATCTCCGGTGGAGACAGGGCAGGAGGACTGGCAGACACAAATAGGGACAGAGATGATAATGGGTGGGATAGGGTGGGAAGCGGTACCTCTGGCTCTGGTTGACGGGTCGTTGCAGGCTCTGGCTGACGGGTCGTTGCAGGCTCTGGCGGCTCTGGCTGACGGGTCGTTGCAGGCTCTGGCGGCTCTGGCTGACGGGTCGTTGCAGGCTCTGGCGGCTCTGGCTGACGGGTCGTTGCAGGCTCTGGCGGCTCTGGCTGACGGGTCGTTGCAGGCTCTGGCTGACGGGTCGTTGCAGGCTCTGGCTGACGGGTCGTTGCAGGCTCTGGCTGACGGGTCGTTGCAGGCTCTGGCTGACGGGTCGTTGCAGGCTCTGGCTGACGGGTCGTTGCAGGCTCTGGCTGACGGGTCGTTGCAGGCTCTGGCTGACGGGTCGTTGCAGGCTCTGGCTGACGGGTCGTTGCAGGCTCTGGCTGACGGGTCGTTGCAGGCTCTGGCTGACGGGTCGTTGCAGGCTCTGGCTGACGGGTCGTTGCAGGCTCTGGCTGACGGGTCGTTGCAGGCTCTGGCTGACGGGTCGTTGCAGGCTCTGGCTGACGGGTCGTTGCAGGCTCTGGCTGACGGGTCGTTGCAGGCTCTGGCTGACGGGTCGTTGCAGGCTCTGGCTGACGGGTCGTTGCAGGCTCTGGCTGACGGGTCGTTGCAGGCTCTGGCTGACGGGTCGTTGCAGGCTCTGGGAGGTCCGCGAAGGCCGGCGGCGGCTCTGGAATGTCCCGGAAGTCCAGCGGCGGGTCGGGCCACGGCAGTTCGGCCTCTGGTTCTGGCGGGTCGGGCCACGGCAGTTCGGCCTCTGGTTCTGGCGGGTCGGGCCACGGCAGTTCGGCCTCTGGTTCTGGCGGGTCGGGCCACGGCAGCTCGGCCTCTGGTTCTGGCGGGTCGGGCCACGGTAGCTCGGCCTCTGGCTCTGGCTGGCGGATCTCTGGATCTGGCTCTGGGGCAGTGGCAGTGGCAGAGGTAGCCCTGTGCATCCTCCAGGCACGTAGGGTTGCCAAAACAAAAAAACAGTCTATGGCCCTCTTGGCCATGGCTGGGGGGACAGGTTGGTTGGTTGGATCAGACATGGCCGGAAAAAGAAAAGAAAAAAAAAAGACAGCTGGATCTAGAGCGGCGAAGTCTTCTGTAACAGAGGACTCACAGGCAAGGATCCAATCACAATGTCTTTATTAAGAATGGTCGTACAGGCAGAGGGTGAGGGCAAACAGAGAGCAATCGTGGTCAGTAATCCAAGCAGGGGTCAGGAAGGCAGGCAGAACAGATACAGAAACGGTAGTCCAGGCGAGAGGTCGAGGCAGGCAGATATCAGACACAAGCGTTATTCCAGGCACAAGGTCGGGGCAGGCAGAACAGGATCAAAAAACAAGTAACAGGCAGAATCAGAACAGATAATCAGGACAGGACTAAACGCTCAGAATGATAGCTATTGCAAATCAAGACTTCGCGGAGAGTGTATGAATGAAGCAGTCTTTTATAGTTCATGTAATGATACACAGGTGGTGTGGCAAACAATGATGATGGAGTCCAGCTGTGTAAGTGTAATCAGTGCAGTGTGATGGTTGCTGGGAAATGTAGTGTGTGGTGAAGTGTCAGTATAAGTGAGTGAGCTCCTTCTGGTGGCCATGGAGGGGAGCGCAGAGCTCATAATCATAACAGTAGCAGAGGGTTTAGAAGTTTTTGTCTTTGATGCATGTTTTTATGTAACAATGTTCATATGTTCTTTAATTAATAATACAAATACATACATAAAAATGTGGCAAAGGGTGTGCTTTGGGTACATGCAGAAGGCTTAGACAAAGTATTCATGAAATGGTATGGTTTTTATTCAGAACAAATATTTTCTCCAGTCTTTGATGAAAGGCGATTTCATTTGTTCTTTTTTACTATTTCGCCAGCTTTAGAGAACATTCTCTCGCATGGAACAGATGATGCAGGAGTACACAAAAACAGTTTAGAAAGCTGATATAAATGAGGATATATTGATTTTAATATAGAACACTAAAATAAACTCAATCCACTCTCCTCAACAATAACGCAAATGCAAACAGCGTCTACTACAACCCATGGTTTGGTTTCACTTTTATAAGAAATACAGCCGCCAGGTTTGAAACCCGTCAACACTGGATCGGGCTGTCAAAGCAGTCAGGTGGTTCATTACAGGAGTGAAGCAGTGCGTTTGCTTCAGAAGTCATTTTCACGTGACTAGTGACGTAATGATACAAGCTCTGAAGCAGTGGTTCACTGCCAGGACCGTTTGAGTTTGAAGCAAGCTTCGGAGCGTCGGTGTCAGACGTAACATCACTACCTGTCTGCCTGCCTATTGACCCTGCCTGGAATTATGATCTGTGAGTGTTATCTGCCTGTTCTGACCTGTCTGCCTGTTACTTCGTCTCCGATTCTGCCTGCCCTATAGTCCCTGTTTGCTCCTGTTTGACCTTGCCTGTACGACCACCCTTGTTATTCTAATAACGCACGCAAATGGATCCTAGCGTGAGTGATGAATCATTACGATTGGACACAATCATGAAACATCAAAGAATAATTTACTTTTACTTTACCAGAACAGCGAAAGTTAAAGAGAAAGTTAAGAGAGAGCAAACTATTAAGACTAGAATTTGAGACTCTTGAAATGTTTGAAACACGTATCAAACTATTTACCAAGTTCTGGATTGAGTTTGAGGATGATTCTCATAAAACTATATTGACCTGATGCTTACAGAGACTCTACGGATCCACAGCAAAACAGCGATGTGAACGAGTGAACAGTTTCTCTGTCACAGCGAGTGTCTCTGTCTCTATCTGGAGTGTCTGATGTCCATTTAAACACCACTGAACCTCACAAACTCCTCCAAAACACTTCTTCAGTCCATTATAAAACATTCACCGGATTAATATGTGCTTGTGTCCTTGATTATAATCATCATTCATCAAAACTTTTTTAGCGAGAAATTGCTTTGCTTAATCCAGCCCATAATCGTCATACTTTCATCATACTTTTATTTTTATTTTATACTATTTTTCATACTTGTATATTTGTGTTCATGTTGTGTTGTATATGTGCACTGGAAGCTTCAGCACCAAGACAAATTCCTTGTGTGTGCAAGCACTCTTGGCAATAAAGCTCTTTCTGATTCTGATTCTGATAATACTAAAATGTCATTGAATTAAAATTAAAATATCATGAATCATTAATTAGTTAAATGGAAACATGGACTCTTAAATTACTGATCTCTGGTAGCTTTTCAAAGACATAAAGAGATAAAGTAAATTCATACTCACTCATGACTCTGAGATGAACAGCAGGAGATGTGTGTGTGTGTCCGTGTACAGCACAGCTATATCTGCCTGCATCCTCTCTTCTGACTGACTGCAGCACCAGTTCATTGTTTCCGTCTCTTCTCTCAGTTAATGGCTGTGAGTTTCTGTACCAGATGAATGTTGCTCTGTCAGTCAGAGTGCAGCTGCTTTTACATGTCAGACGCACTGAATCTCCCTCTGTCACTCTCTCAGGAGAATCCACCTGAAGATCTGAACACAACACACACATGATATCTAGTGCTGCTGTCATACACTGATTATTATTCAACATAATGCACAGAAGAAGAGAGAAACCTCAGCAAACTCACCTGTGACAGCAAGAGTCACTCCTGGAACACCCTGCCATTTTCCTTTAGGTTTATTAGTGATGAATCTGAAATAGTACATGTGTGAATCGTTCAGTGTCACATGATTCAGTCTGATGGTGCAGTTCTGCTGTTTATCTCCCAGATACTGAAGCCTCTGACTGTATTCAGGGTCTTTAGACAGATCTGGAGGCTCTACATGATTTAGCACACGTCTTTTGGTCCAGAACAATCTCTTGATCTGATGTCCAGCAGGGATTGTATATTTGCAGTTCATGATCACTGATGAGTTCTTTAGTGCACAGATGTGTGAAGGATTGTAACTCACACCCCAATCAGCACCAGAAACCCCTGAAACACAGAATCATCATGATATTGTTTAGTTAGTTAAATTGGGCCATGAAAACATGACAATACTATATTACTATTTGAAGACAACGACTCGCTACGGGAAATATAAGTGATCTCAGTGTGAAAGACGTCATTGGCTTTGATGGAGTTCTGACAGTTTCACAGTCTGATTTTTGTCCAATCAGATGCTCTGAACGATGAGAAAGTCCCTCCCCCTGAACCACCTGACACTGACTGGCAAGTAGCAAAAGACTATTGGACATTTGTAAAAGAGACAAGCGTTTGACACACAAACGTCCAGTTTCAGAGGGAAATATGTGAGTGCAGGACAGAAGAAAGTGCTGATCAGATGCTCACGAGCCTGAAATAAAACATCAGAGTGTTTCTAATGTGAATGTGACAGAAACTCACCGTGAATCATGAGCAGAAAGATCAGAGGAAGACGAGGAGCCATTCTGACCCACATCAGCATTAAATATATCTATAATACAGCAATAATCATCACTCATAATCACAACTTGTACTCAAGTATATGTATATCACTCTATTCTTAACATCCTCATGTAAAGACACGTGTGTTATATGAGCAATAATCATCAGTTTTCATTGAAGTAAGAGTGTGTTTGTCTTACCGTGTTTCTCATCAGATCAACAGCAACCAAATGACTTTTTTAACACAAAAACTTTATCTTTACACTGATGAACTGTGTGGTTTACACTGTTTACTAATGAGCAGTGGCGGAAACTGTGCGTGTGTGTGGGTGTTTGTGTGTGTGTGTGTGTGTGTGTGTGTGTGTGTGTGTGTGTGTGTGTGTGTGTGTGTGTGTGTGTGTTTGTGCGTGCGTGCGTGCGTGCGTGCGTGTGTGTGTGAGATATTGTGTGCATGCATATTGTGATTATTAAATGATCTGTTAAAAAAAATAATAATTATTTTTGTTATTTTGATGCTGTTGTTTCCTCATTAGAGTTAGAGATGTGGAGCCCCCATGAAAGGCCCCTGAGACAGGAAAAACCTGGAACTCAAATATGCATTCTCAGACTTAGATCAAAGGTCAGATCAAAGGTCAAAGGTCAGATCAAAGATCAGATCAAAGGTCAAATTAACTCATGAAGGATACCAAAGATGACAGGGCAGCATCGGTATTCCAAATGTGAAAAACACATATTCATCTCCGGAGAATGTGAAAGGGTCAAAGTTAAATGGATGTGGGTGGTCAAGGTCAAAGGTCACCATCAATCATTTTGAGACTCGCGTTCCTCGCGGCTCGGGTCCTGTCTATGCCATGACAGAGTGGCGAATAAGGTCGCAGGGTGCTGAAATGGATTTGACAGAAGGGTTTGAGATGGGTCATCTCTTTCTCAGCCTTTACCTGCCAGGGCGGTTACATCCACCTCGGGTGAAGCACTGGCACTACAGATCCCAAAATAATGATAGTAACAAAATAGATAAAAGCGGAGGTTGTTAGTGTCCAGATGAGGAGCTCTTAAAGTTTGTGTCTCAGTCTATTGAAAAAGGAATTACGTTTTAAAGCCAGCTGAGCATCAGAGTTTCGTAAATAATTTTTCCTACCGTGTCACAGTGAGGCTGTGACTAAACCTTTTTTTTTTTTTTAAAGAGACTCTTACCGGCATTGGACATTGAACATTCATGCACTTTATAACATCACATATTATGGGTTTTGCACAAATGTGAACACTTATAAACCCAGTCATAGTAAATATCACAATTTTGAAGGCTTTATTCCCACCAATAGAAGGCAATAGAAGGTACCTTTTAAACGGTTTAGTTCAAGGGGGAGGGGCTTGGCCTTTTTAAGATGGCCTCTCAGAGCTGTAAGGGGGAGATGTAAAGTGAGTGTGGTTGCTGTAGGTTGGGTCAATTTATTGGCATAGCCAAACGTTTGTTTGTTTATCCTTTTTTGAACAATGTGTTCATTTTTAGTCATCGTTTCTCAGTGGATGTCATTTGCACACTGTTGGGTGACATTGATTTATTTTTGGCACTTCTTGGAATAAACTACATTTTTGGATTACAATATCCCGTCACTTCATTTTTGCGCCTCCATCTGCTGGTACATTCAGAGTAAGGTTGCTGCTGTGGTTCAAAACAAATCTGAGGCTTCAGAGTCAGGGTCAGGGTATCACTGTCACGGATGGGAGCAATTTGGTCCCCAAACTGCCAATTATTCAAAATATTTCACTGAAGCAACACTATTATGGGATGTCCAGGATTCTAGAGACGCTACAGCTATCTCTCCCCTGTATCTGCATCATCTCTGTTCTAGGGCTGCTGGGTGGGACCAGCTTCAGCCATTAACAAGCTCCTCGCATATAGACAGGACGCTCGCTCTAAGGAGGGCAAGAAGAAAGAACACCCCATAGTAATCAGTTCTGCTGTTCCCTGCCAACTCGCCGCTTCAAGGCAGCGAAGTGATCGCTTGAGTAATAACAGAGAAAAGTTTTGAGAGACTGGCTTTCATAGATGAAGTTAAGTGTTGTCACCTATACCTATACCCCCAGAAAGAAAATCTGGGGGTAAGTGCAGCTGTTATGAATATGAGCTCTGCGCTCCCCTCCCTGGCCACCAGAGGGAGCTCACACTTATACTGACACTTCACTTCACTTATACTTATACTTCACTACACACTACATTTCCCAGCAACCATCACACTGGACTGATCACACACACCAGCTGGACCCGATTAGGATTGTTTGTTCTCACCAGCTGTCACCCATCTCATGAACTATAAAAGACTGCTTCATTCATTCACTCACCGCGAAGTCTTGTTTAGCCCCGGTTAACAATCTGAGCGTTTATATCCTGTTTTGTTACCTGTTACCGATCCTGCCTGTTTGCCTGTTTTTTATTCTGTTCTGCCTGACCTGACCTGTGCCTGGATATACGCTTGAGATTGTTTTCTGCCTGTCTTGACCACTCGCCTGGATTATTCTGCCTGATACTGTCTGCCTGCCTTTGTGACCCCTGCCTGGATTATTGACTACATTGTTCTCTGTTTGACCTGACCTTGTAACCGTATGACCATTCTTAATAAAAACCAAAGCGATTGGATCCCTGCCTGTGAGTCACTTCTGTTACAGCAGCACTCACAGTCAAAGTCCTTGAACGGCAGGACAGACCTGAGAGCTGTTACTACCACCAAGAAGACTTCGACCAAGAAGTCCTGATGCCTACGCTGCTAGGTTCTTGGGCGTAACGATTGCTCTTCTCTTGGGAGATATACAGAGAGTTTGTTAAGACATGGTCAGACTCTTGCTAGTAGCCTTGCATTGGCCAACTTGAATATGGTTTGCGGACCTTATATCTCTCCTCGCCGGCTCTCCTATGAAGAATCCACCCTTTGTCTCAGGCAAAGAGTTTGATACTTCAACCCCGTCCAGAGCTGTGGGAACTGTGGGCTTGCCCTCCAAGAGGACTCAGCTCTTACGTTTAGGTCTCTCAACTGAGATTGTTGAGACCCTCCTTCATTCCAGAACTACCTCCAACAGGAAACGTTACACCCTGAAGTGGATAAATTTTGCTTTCTGTTGTCACAATCGTCAGCTGGATCCTATGAACAAAAAATCCAGTGGGTGCAGTGCTGGACTTCCTACAAGAGCGATTCCCGATAGTTCTATCCCCCTCCACTCTGAAGGTGTTTGTGGTGGCCTTAGCTGCTTACCACAATCCTCTGGGTGGGGTGTCTTTTATGAGGCACCTGAAAATCACCTGTTTCCCACGTGGCATTTTGAGGCTAATACTGGCCTGGGACATGACCACAGTTCTTGAAGGCTTTTCCTTGCCTCCCTTCGAGGGAGGAAATAGGACTTATCAAGGAGGTCCCTGAGAAATGTCTCACTCTTAAAACTCTTTGTTCCTTTTCGAAGGGAACTCTATTCCACAAAGCGACCCCTGAAAGATGCAGTGAGAGTTCCCTTGAAAGTGAATGTCTCCAATACATGTATAACCTGAGTTCCCTGAATAGGGAATGAGACTTTGCATCTCCATGCCGTACTCCCGACATGCCTGTCAGCGTTTTAGTTCAGACCATATTTTCAGGTGTGCTTTATAATTTCCTTTTCAATGACGTCACCCGCTTATAATGTTCCGTCATACTATTGGACTGATTTCACATGAGCTTCACGACGTAATCGTGCAGAGGAGTTCCCATAGTGTTTTGACACAGCGTCTTGTTCTGTGTTCTTGGAACTAAGGATACATACATAACCAAGAAGTTAAACTGACTTTATCGTGCAAGTTACAAATGATATTAAAACTGCAGTGAAAAAATGAAAATTAAAAAATGAACATTTTAAAGTATCCACCCAAAGACTTTACTGTACAGCTTTCTTTTTATACTTACATTCACGCAAATTAAATTATACAATGTGACATGAGCAACTCTCCAGTAGCTGCTATTTAACAAACATCTATTATGAATAATCAATTGCATTATTCATGTCCAGTGAAGAAACTACGTCTTTCTGAGGTGACAGACCTTTAGAAACAGCGCAGAGTCAATGAGTGACATTATAGAGTTGATACAGATCAATGTGGAGCTCAGAATTATGACTTTAATGAAAGATATTGTTACGTCCTCAGACGTTATGTCTAGAGCAACGTTCATTGTGGCCAGGTGTTCCTGTGTGTCTTTCTTTCTCGCTCTCTCTCTTATACCAGGTGCCGGTGATAATTGGTAACGACTGCGGATTCGCTCGTCACAGAACGCGCACCCTTTAAAAGCTGGAATCTGCGCAGAGGACAAGCGCGGAAGAGAGGAAGCTAGTGGCTCAGTGTAACTGTGTAACTGTGTAACTGTGTAACTGTGTAACTGTGTAACTGTGTAACTGTGTAACTGTGTAACTGTGTAACTGTGTAACTGTGTAACTGTGTAACTGTGTAACTGTGTAACTGTGTAACTGTGTAACTGTGTAACTGTGAACGGTGTGCCGGCAAGACGTGTTGTTGATCGCGTCCCAAATACTATGTAAAAAGAGCGGGTTAATGATTGTGATTTCCTGTTTCTTTTGTAATTGTTGAGGTAGTTAAAAGGTAATGTCGACTGATGCCACTCTTCCGCCTAATACTTATTGTGGTTGTTAAAGGTATTAAGAAGGTAATCTGTCATCTGATGCCTCTCTTCCGCCACAAAGCTGTTGTGCTGTTGTAAATACTTTAGTTTTGTTGTTTTCACTTCTCCGTTTTGGATTGTGCCTATTTTCGTTTATAGAAGTTTTCTCCTGTTTTTGGTTAGAGAGGAAGTAAGGGAAGTTTTGTGTATTTTCTTTTTTATTTATTTTTCGTTAGGACATGTAGAGTTAAAAACTCAGCTAGTTTGTTTTGTTTATTGTTTTGGCACATTTATATTATTAATCGGAGGCTGTTCCCGAATAAACGAATTTAAGTTATACCTTTCAGTTTTTTCGTTAATTTATGTTCCACCCCGTTACCCCTAGAGCGGGGTCGTAACAATATGAAAATGTCATGAGAATTTTTACCCAACGGTGCCTCCTAAAGGAGGAAGACAGTCATTGTGAAGAAGATCTCAGAGCCCACAGTCTAAACCAGCATTAAACCAGCCGAGATTCATGCCGGAAACATAAAGAAAAACAATCTCCAAACATACAAACAGTCCAGGTGTGTTTTCTGTCATCTTCAGGTAAAAAAAAACAGGATTCAACTGATACAATGAATAGAAACAGGGTAGCTCTACTTCACTATATCTAGTTTTACAGCCTTGACCAATCAGGGGCTCCTGTGAGGCTTACATGTACACAAACTACTACAGTGCATATGAAATATGAAGGTACGCAACATGCAGTGATTTTACAGTAAATGTCTAACAACAGTAATTAATTTTAAAATAATACTCTTCAATCCTGTAAATTGTAGTGTTGATGAAACAGATTCTGATTTGACCGAGGCAGGATGTGATTTTGCTCTTTGTAATGATGTTCCTCTTTATGTTTCTTATAATCCAGACGCTGAATGAACTGCTTTGAAAGTCTGAGATTCATTGAATTCTGTCTTTGCTTGTGAAGGCCGCAGATCTCAGCGATCCATGTGACTTTTGAGAAGCGTGTTTTCTCTGAGAGCCGTCGAGCACAATAGCGTTTTCATCAGACGATTGTGTGATAATATCTCATTAAACATGAATAATCACGCAGAGGGGGGTTAAAGGCTGATCTGGAGTCAGTGTTCGCCTTTAAAACCTGGGATATTTTAACAGGAAGTTTCCCATTAGCATGATGATACACATTATCTATCTATCTATCCATCCATCTGTCTGTCTTAAATGTTATTTTTTAAAACAAATTATTTTCTGCAAATTAAAGATTCTAAAAATATGACAAAATTATGGCTATATATGGTAAATGTCACAAAAAGAACATGTCTAGGTTGTGCAGCATTACCCGAATTATATGCTATGTAGACAAACAAAAGTTATTTCCCAATGAAGTCTTTTTTTTCTTTTGATTTCGAGGTGCGCAATGACCCAGACGTTCTCAACAGGTTTCGTGAGAACCCACAGACACAATAATCACAGCGGTCGACTCTCTCGCTCTACCCGTTTGACATAATCATGTTTTGTCATCACTGCTTTTCTTTCTTCCACACTGAAGAGAGATTAGACGTCTCTTGCGTGCCAGTCGTTCCCCTGTTCTCCTCCAAACACCTGTCCGTCTCTCATCCGTCCTCACACCGCTGCGCTTCTGCGTAACTGCAGCTCATCAAGATCTAATCAAGGCCTTTTACGTAGAGACTGATCGACTAAACTCACATCACATTCACTGTCGAAGTGCTCAATAAAAGTGCCTACATTCCACCTGAAAATACTGTTTCTGTTTTTCTACTTCAAAAAGTCCAGATTAATTCAGTGTTACTTGTTGTTTCTTTGTGAAATTTACCAGCAATGTTTGAGTGTAAAAAATGTTTCTTCAAATCTCCTGCAAACAGTTTAAGAAACACGGACAATCTTTGGTTTTTCTGTTTCTGTTTCAGTAGAGGTTAATAAACTTCACAACAGGTGAACACAGCACAAACACACACACACACACACACATACACTCTCTCTCACACAGACACACACGCACACACAAACACTCACACACACACACTCTCTCTCAAACACACACACACTCCCTCTGTCTCACACACGTACATACACACACACACACACACACTTGCTCTTTCTCACACACACAGAGACATACACTCTCACACACACACACACACACACAGGTAGGTGTGAATATTACTGACATTTACCATGATGTTGTGAAACACACAAGCACACACACTCTCTCTCACACACGCACATATACACAAATCACACACACACTCACACAAACATACATACATACATACACACACACACACACACACACACACACACACACATACATATACTCACATATAAACACACACACAGACATACACACACATATACACACAAAAACTCACACACACACACACTCACACACAAACACACACACACACACTTTCCCTCTCTCTCTCTCTCTCTCTCTCTCTCTCTCACACACACACACACACACACACACACATAGTCTGGTTGGATTACATCATTGATTTCCTGGTTTTATAACTATAGCTGTATTGTTCTTATTGTGAACGTCCTCTCATGAAGCATCAACAGTGAACAGAGACCCTTGTCTCTCAGGGAGAAGGTGGAGGTTCTGCACAACGAGTGTTTGTTTCGGTCTTCATCGCTTGGTTTCAGTCTCACACACAGTCAGAAAGCTCTTCAAACATGAGAAGAACAGGAAGCAGGACCTTGAGTGTGTGTTGTGAAGGACACGCGTGCCACCAGGACACATTGCAGAGGTTCGGTTGCCATGCCAACATCACATCACGAAACGTTCACACGGAAACAACGTACAAACGGCAAAAGAGAAGGAACTCCACAAATGTGTTGTTTTAATGAAATCAATAATGGACACTCATCAGAAAGGAAATGCATCTCCCCTGAATGCCTCTGCGAATGAGATCTCAACATGAACAATCGCCTCTCGGAGAGTGTTTTATCATGTTATCGGCAGTGTTAATGATGATTTGCTCTTGGAGGACTACAGTAGATCTGCTGCTGCAGGGCTAGTATGGACTTAGTACTTGCTACTACGAACAGATGTGCAGCTGTGAGCATGACAGACGTTCTGTGAGATAGATGTGCACACGTCCTGTAACAGATCTAGGCAGGTGGAGCTGGGGAGGTGGAGGGACTCGGCAGAAAACGACCGCATTGGCTGCCGGGTCAGCGGAGGCCAGCTTGTGATGTGATGTGATTGCCTGCACATATGCACATTATTGGTCATATAGATTTTAAAAATACATGTACATTTAATAATATTTAGTTACTGTAGCACAGTTCTTATACAGACGGTTTTCACTGACAGCGAACAAACATACTGCTTTCTTTTATGAAATAGGACGAAACAGTAAAGTATGCAATGTCAAATATATACTCGCATTCATTATATAGCTCTGAACTTTTACTGAAAAGATAGAAAAACGATGGGACAAAGCTGATTCTTACAAATGTTCATTAAATCTCCATTAAGTCTCAGAGGAATGAAAGAGAGCATGCATTAGTCCGGCTCCTGCATTCACAGCACTCAAGCAAACGCTATTGAGTCAGTGCTGACCTTCATCAGCGCTCATCCTCTGCACTCACACAGGCAGAGGTGTGTGTGTGTGTGTGTGTGTGTGTGTGTGTGTGTGTGTGTGTGGGAGTGCAGGTGCTGCTCTGGACAAAGCCTGTTATACTCAGACTGTCTGTTTGAGATCCAGCTGAAACAAACCCATCCAAACGCGTTCGTTTCTCAGGTCATGATGATCCCGCTGCACGACACTGTCTATATCCAGAGAGAGGAGAGGCTGAACATTTTAACGAGCTGCTGTAATTACTGAGATCTGTGTGATCAGACGTGCTCTGAATGTCTCCTGCAGCACAACACATGACGGACAGCAACACACTCGTGTTATTATGCAATATAAGAACAATATAAGATTAATGAAGAGTTCATCCGATCCGCACAAATCAGCACTGATCAGGTCTTCATGCGCTCGTGATTTCTGCACGTCTCTAATCTTGTGAGAAAAGCCAAATTTGAATTTGAAAGGAATGTTCTTTTCATTAAATATTAATTTATTGTAATTAAATGAGTGCAGTTTAATTATCATCTTGGAAATGTCAGAAATAGTTGATTGTTTTTTCGTTTCACAGATGAAATGTTTAAGCTGTATTACAAAAAATTTGAACATATTTTAAAATATATTTACGTAAATAGAGTTTTTATTAGTATTAGCTCCTAAACCGTACATTTACTGTCTAACTGCTGTATATTTCTATTATAAAAACACATTTAGCATGTACTCAAATTGAATTTTAAGAGTAGTATATATTTTGAATGTATATATTTAAACTAAATGTATATTTTATTATATATGTTTGACAACTGAAGGTTAAAGATCCTGAAAATATGTTTGAATCTGTGCATATTTTAACCATAAATATCATTTAGACAAGAATAATGTGTCATGTGTGGAAGTGTGTTTTTACCCCACACTTACTGTTTTACTCAATTCTCCATTGAAACTAAGTTCAGATCTTTGAATAATGAGCTTCTTGTCCACATCATTTGATTTGAGCAAATGGAAAATTAATGTTTAACCGTTGAGACGGTTTCAAGAATGTGCCAAAGTGCGTCCTGTGAATAAACAGGCACTGCACAAGTTTTAGTTACATGACATTTCAAAAATTTCCAGTCGAGAAAAACATCAGACTGAAAACACATTTATCTGAAACACGTCTGCTGATCTGTGTCAGTATTTCTCTCTCGTATCAAAGCATCATTTCTGCCCGTCGAGATGAAAACGATGTAATTATGAATCTCCCATCCAGAGGATGAATTACAGCCTCCACTGCCTTTCAATCTATCAGCCGGCGCACAAACACACATCAAAACTACACACATTACAC
Source organism: Rhodeus uyekii (assembly GCA_037043235.1). Lineage (NCBI taxonomy): Eukaryota > Metazoa > Chordata > Actinopteri > Cypriniformes > Acheilognathidae > Rhodeus > Rhodeus uyekii. The sequence goes on from JAWRVZ010000049.1 coordinate 2,592,906, forward strand.
AACATCCAACACTCCTGTGAGAGGATGAAGAACCGCAGACACTTCACAAATACAGGGAAACAAAACTTCATCAGGAGAGAGAGAGAGAGAGAGAGAGAGATCTTCCTGTCCTCGGTGTTTATGTAATCAGAGTCAAGGTTTCATGTTTCATCTGAACGCCCACACGCTCTCAATGGTTTGTGTGTTTGATTGGATGAATCGTGACACACTCCTCTCTTCATTACGGCTCATCATCAGAACACACTTATGACTCGTATGAAAATGTTTTATTACAAATTATACATTTATAAATACAGCATAACGTGCATCCAACAAACAGCCGCGCAACAGCATTTCCATCGATCCAGCGGATCCTGATCAGACTGAAGATTGTCCAGCAGTTTCACATGTTCTCAGAGTTGATTCAGGCGTTAAACATGCCGTCAGCTTTAAGGCAAGAGTCTTGAGCAAAAGATCCTTCACGTACAGTTCAATATTAAACAATGTTTGACAATATTAAATCAATTTCAGCCACAAATGTTCCTCATCCAAGTAAAATTAAATACATTCATGTGGGACTTTATTTCATAGTCCAGGATTGTCAATTACACACACACACACACACACACACCCTCTCTCTCCCCCTCTCATTCACTCTCACAAACACACTCAATCAAACTCACACACACCCTCTCTCTCCCCCTCTCATTCACTCTCACAAACACACTCAATCAAACTCACACACACTAACTCATTCTCTCTCTCTCACACACACACTCTATATCTCTCGCTCACACACTCTCTCTCTCTCCCTCTCTCTCTCTCACACACACACATTCACACTTTTACACACACACTCTCTTTCTCTCATGCACACACATTCACTCTCACAAACACACTTACACTCTCTTTCGCTCTCTCTCTCACACACACACACACACACACACTAACACAATCAAACTTACACTCTCTTCCTCTCTCACACAATCAAACTCACACACACATTCTCGCTCTCTCATACACGCACACACTCCATTTCATGAATAATCAAAAGTAAGAAGGGTTGCACTTGTGATTCTCCAAACGCCCCAGAGTCTGAGGTTTCCTTCTCTCGGTTGGAATAAGCAGTTCCTCTCATATCGCGTCACTGAATCTGACACTTCTCCAGCGCTTTCCCCGCTTTCCTGTTTCCTTTGGGCCCGAGAACCAGCCGGAGGTCCGTGCCGAAGCTGGGCCGGCGCGCCAGCGGATAGACCGCGCCGCACGGAGCGTCGCACGCCGCCTCTTTGCTGCCCCTGTCCGCCTGCCGCGCCGCCCGCAGCGCCTGGTACGAGCGGATGGACACCTTCCGGTGCTGCGAGGGTCCGGTCTCGAGCGGGAGTCCGCCGTGCCGCGCCAGCGCCTCGAACACCTGCTCCAGGTTCACGCTGTCCTTGGCCGAAGCCTCGAACAGAGCGCAGCCGTTCCCGAAGGCGCGGAGCAGCTCCGGCCGCGACACCGCGCGCCGCTCCGGGGGGAGATCCAGCTTGTTCCCGCACACCACCGTCGGCACGCACACCTTCTGCTTGTGCAAGGCCGCCTTGGCCGCGAGGATCTCCGCGTGCAGAGCGCGCACCTCCTCAAACGAGCTGCGGTCATCCAGACTGAAGACCAGCAGGAAGATGTCACCTGCGAGAGAGAGAGAGAGAGAGAGAGAGAGAGAGGGTCAAAACCTTCAGATCCAACACGCATGAACCAAAGACACAAACTCCTGACATGCCAACAATGCATGTAAAAGGGTTTCTGATCATTTAAAAGCATTTAGAAGCCACAATTTCGCTCAATATTTCTAAACTAATTTAGGAGGGCAAGAATAATGATGCAGAATCACAAATAATTGCTAAAAACTCAAGAATGGTTATTTTAAAGAACAAATGTTGCATCAACTGATTTAAAAGGGTTTACAATAATAAATATATTAATGTTTAAGCAGCACAACTCTGATTTATGTTGCATAGGCTCAAACTTAATAAGCACAACTTTACTCCGTGAAAAGAGCGAGGCAAATGATGCCAATTCACAGTTTGTTTGTTTTTCTGCCCAAAGTAAGGGAACATTGTTTGTTTTTGTTCTTATGCCATTTTATTAAAAGCATAATATTCCATAGGAACGTTAATGTCTATGGATTGCACCTTTTGGGAGCTTTTAAAGCGAGCGCATCCAGTGTAACACACTGCGCTTTTACGCACCGGTGAGGATGGAGAGCCTGCGCTTGGCGGGGAAGCCGCGCTCGCCGGACGCGTCCAGGATGTCTATCTGGTAGGTCTCGCCGCGGATGTGGTAGAGTTTCCTGTGGAAATCCTCGCAGGTGGGCTCGTATCGCTCCTCGAATCCGTCGCGCAGGAAGCGGCGCAGGATGGAGGTTTTCCCGACGCGCGGCGCGCCGAGCACGACGATGCGCCGGCAGTTCTGCGGCTTGGCGGCGGCGTGCGGCTGGAGACGCGCGTGGCCGTGCAGGACCAACGCGGCCAGCTGGTCCAGAGGGGACTTTTTGCAGTCGACGCACGCTTTGCCCAGACTGGACGCGCGCACCACCCTCGCTTTCTTCTCCTGCTGCTTCAGCTGCGCCGTGGCGAGCCTCAGGATGCCCATTCCTGCTTTGGAGAGCGTGCTGACCTTGAATCCGAGCCTCTGCGTCGCGCTGCTGTACGCGAGGAGGACGCTGTGCGCGCCGGGCTGGTGCGGGATCACCGCGCTCTTCTGCAGGTCCATGACGGGACACATCGGACACGGGCTGCTGCGTGAGGCGTCTGTGCGATGCGTGCGCGTCAGTGCGAGCTTATATACCAGAGCGCGCGTCATCCCGTGTGATTGACAGGAGCGCCACGCGTGCGCGTGCAAGGAGCGAGACGTTTTTTTTTGGGGAGCTGAGCAGGATGAAACAAGCCGAGTCACACAACAAGTGCTGAGATAAAGTGTGACAAAATTAACATCAGTAAAGAAAACTGAAATAAAATGTATTTGGGAAATGTGTTTATTAGCGTTTTATTCAATTAGCCTATATTTATTATTTATTCATTCAATTTTTATTTAGGATTCCAGTTCTTGTCCCTGGGATGCGATAAAGGAGATTTTATTTTCGGTAAATTTTAGCCCAGTTTTATAAATTTAAATTAAACAAATTAGTTCAATCAAATTGACTTTTATGAGTATTTACAACTCCTCTTTTCTTTTGAGTTCACAAAACTGAGACATTTTAGGCAGTCTGAGTTTTGCTTTCATTGTTTTGAGTTTTGTTTGTGAATTGATCTGAAAGTATAGGCTGGCATTTCTATTTCCCAGCATGCTTTGCTATGGCACTCGAAAGGGACATGCTAAAATGAAGTGTATAAGTCAAGTTCACAGAACTAAACATATTTAAGTTGAGGTTACTCAACAGATTTAAGTTCAATGAATGTATTAGCTTACATCTTGTTAAGAACAATTTAAATGTTTGAGCAAAAAAATTAAATTTGCATGTTCTGCTTATTGAAACTTTACATTTATTCACCTAAAATATTTGATGTAACTGATTTTCTCCGAGTTTTTCCCAATTATTTGGGTTTACGGCGTGCATTATGTGTTTTAATCACTTTTCTTCACATCTCATATTTTAGTAATCATCATAAATCAGGTATCATTCAAAAGCTTACAAACTCAAAATTCATTTTGTGAAAATGCCTTTGAAATTGGATGTTGCGTTACCATGGAAACAACACTTTAAACGCTTTCATCAGGCTCCTCCCCTAGTGGGCGGAGTCATGTTTCATATTACAACATTTCTTTTAAAATATTTCATTGTCAAAACTTTTTCTAATTTTGATCAAACATATCGTTGGAAAGGTCTGAGTCTCTAGGTTTCATATTTGAGGATGCTTTATATGCGATATAAGGGATTTTTGGAGATAAATGTATTGATTTGATACAGGAGAAGCATCAATGATATTTTTTGGTAAAGCGTCGAAACAATATCATATGAATTTAATTTTTTGTGATATCAACTCCAAATGTGAAACACGTCTTGGTTAGACATATGGCTTTGATTTTATAGTAAAAAGTATTTGGTAAAATATATATTTTATATATAATCATAAAATATTTTGTAAAGTACATTACAGTCAATTTCAACTCCCATAACTTTTTCATACTTTCATTTTTTTAAGTGATTTTAAAACGTATAATAATTCTGAATAATAAAATAATTATTTTATAATCAGCTCAGCACTGAGAGGTTTGGGGGGGGGGGGGGGGGGGGTTACTGGATCCTGCGCGCGCAACTCAACCCGTTGCCAGGGTAACACGAACGCTTGCGGAAGTGGCGTGATGTAAACAGAGACAGCTGACTGAAGTTGCTCTGCCATAATTACCAAAACAGTTATTAATCAAGCTTGCAGTTTACTTCGCGAGTGTCTGGGGAGTGTGTGTGTGTGTGAGAGAGAGAGAGATTGAGTGAGAGTGTGTGTGTTTGTTGAGGATAGTTTGAGTTTGACTCCGTCTTCATGGCGAGCAGCGGGAAATCCACCAGCAAGATTAATAAAAGACCAACCAGACCATCAGGTATATAGTATATACATTATATTATATAATCTTAAACATGTTTAGTCATTTTCAGAGGAATCACATACATGATTGAATAGAGTTCATGATCCAGGTTGTAAAGTTACTATAGCAGAGACTGCAGTCACGTGACGTGTGTGTGTGTGTGTGTGTGTGTGTGTGTGTGTGTGTGTGTGTGTGTGTGTGTGAAAGAGAGGGTCCTGTCCCGCAGACACACAAACCTGTGTATAATAATAATATTATTGGAATAATATTGTATTTATTTAGCTTTAGAATCATTTTATTTACTTTGATTTTTAAAATTGTATTTTATCTTATTATTTTATTTGTATTTATTTAATGTTCACTCTTTCTCATAGACTTTACCAGATGCTCCATGTTCATATGTTCCATTTCCTATGTTGTCTTAATGCTTTGGCAATGAGACTCAATTGAATTGAGAGAGAGAGAGAGAGAGTGTGTGTGTGTGTGTGTGTGTGTGTGTGTGTGTGTGTGTGTGTGTTGTCTGTGAATGGAAGTGTATTGTGTAATCTGCTGGTTTTTCTGAACTGCTGTCGGGATTGATGGGATGTCAGATATCATTATTTCCCTCTGCTCTTTACGTCAGTGTTTTGTCCTGTTGCTTTGATAGTCACACACACACACACACACACACACACACACACACACACACACACACACACACACACACACACACACACACACACACTCACACTCACAGAAGTGCATGTATTGTTTCAGTATGAGTCGTTGTTTACAGTAATCACACACACAATGAGTGTGTTGCTCGGGGGTGTGTGTGTGTTGGACTGATTATACGAGTCTAATAATGTTCGGAATATGTTGCATATTTAATGAGGAAAGGAAATTCATAATATTTCCATCCATTCAATACAAAGACATGTTTATCTTAAATAAATTAAAACTTTTATTCATGAAAAGTGACGGTAAAGGCATTTATAATAAACTCTGACAATTAAAATGTAACATTATCACTATATATTCACACAGAAACATTTCACTGTGTTTTTGATCAAATAAAGCAGAAGAGACTCTGAACATCAAACAGTGTTTATGGGTTTCAGTGAAACCGTGTGTGTGTGTGTGTGTGTGTCTCAGATAAGCATCTGTTGAGCAGCTGTGAGGAGATCTCCTCCTCCTCTTCATCATGTGTGTGTGAGGAAGAGCACATGCAGAGTCTGGCCATCACAGCCGGAGACCTGGAGCGGGTGAGTGTCGCTCGTTCACACGCGTGTGTGTGTTTCCCGTGTGTGTGACGCTCTTGCTCTCTCTCTCTCTCACACACACACACACACACACACTCTCTCTCTCTGCAGCTGCGGGTCCCGAAGCCTCCGGTGGATTCCCAGAAGCTCCGGCCGCTGAGCCGAGTGTTCGTGCGGAAGCTGCGTCCGCCGGACGGGAAAGTGCGGGTGAGCGTCGCCAGACCCGTCCCACAGGAACACACTGCGCCCCACACGCTCCAATACACAGGTGTGTGTGTCTGCGGGACAGGACCTTCAGTGTTACCTGTGTCTCTCTCTCTCTCTCACACACACTCTCTCTCTCTCTCTCTCTCTCACACACACTCACACTCTCTCTCTCTCTCTCACACACACACACTCTCTCTCCCCCCGAAGGTCCCGGAGGGCCGCGGTTGGACGGGCAGGGGATGGTGCTGCCGCACAGCATTCTGGGAAGCCTGGAGGGTTTCAGGGCAGAGATGCAGCTGCGAGGAGAAGAGGAGGTGAGCGTCACGGAAAATCATCTCAATCTCCAGCAGAACAGATGCTCATAATCACATTTCCCTCAGTGAATCCCAAACCTTTGCTGCAACACATCACTCCCTCTCTCACAACCTGCCCCAAACACACGACTCATGTGCTTCTGCTAACATGTGTGAGGGGTTTATTCCTGATCCTGATCCTGATCCTGATCCTGATCCTGATCCTGATCCTGGCAGAATAATGGCCAGTGACAGAAGAAATCCCAAGAGAAACAAGCAAATAAATAGTTTATTTTGTCGTAATCTTGTGTTTATGTGAAGTATTTAAACAAGTTTTTATGTTAGATGCTCCTGATTTGACAGCACTAATATTTATATAATGTTCTTATTTTGTGACAAATATGTAGCTGATGTAACATCTTGGTATCGTTGCTCTCTCTCATGTTTATGTGTGTGATATTTACCTGCGGTCTCCAGCTGGTCCGGAGGATTCCCGACACACACACACACTCTCCTCCGGTGATGGAGGCCGACAGTGACGGCGAGGATGACGCTGACGCTGACGGGGGGCGGAGCCTCCAGAGCCACGCCCTCCAGCACTGGGCCAATCACATGACAGAGAGACGCCGACAGCAGCACTTCATCTCACGTGAGCAATTCATGAAGAAACACACTGACACTCTAATCCGTTCTGGCTTTCCCTGGGGATCGAACCATGACCTTGATGTTGCAAGCGCCGCTCTCTATTATTAGGGCTGTAGTTACAGTCACAGGTGTGTGTGAGGGATTGTCTCCTGTAGTGTGTGTGTGATGACGTGTGTGTCAGGGTTCCTGCAGAAGCCCGCGGCGTCTCTGCTGATGAGCCGCTCCGGGAGCTTCAGGAGGATCCAGGAACAGAGGGATGTGATTCACCGAGGCCTGTCCACTCTGCACGCAGAACATGTGAGGACACACACACACACACTCATGCCTCTGCCGGTATTATATCACTGCATGTGGGCTCAGAGAACGCCCTCCAAACTCACTTACTCACAGCTTTCCTGCGACTCCACGTGATCTCAGAGATACCAGTTTCTGGGAGAGTTATTTGTGTTAATATCTGTGTTTACTGCAGTCGTTTCCCCTCACAATGACACAGAGCCGCTGCAACAACGCACTGATATTCACATTTTGTGAGCAATTTACTCTGGTAACTCATTTTTAAGATCGTATGTATTTCCTAACATTTCCTAATGTTCTGGATTATTAATTATATTTGTACACAAACAAACAAAAAGTTTGTGATGGAGGTTTAGTTTTTGAAAGAAGTCTCTTAAACACCAAAGCTGCATTTATTTGATTAGAGTTACAGGGATATTATAAAACTGTTTTCTATTGTAACATATTTCAAAATGTCATTTTTTCCTGTGATTCAAAGCTGGATTTTCAGCATCAACAGGATGAGGAGACGTGGGTCTGTTTGCAGTAAAAGTAGTTATATAAGTGTTATAGATTGCAGCTGTACAGTAATGGCATGGCTGGTCCTGTAGAGCGGCTCAGAGACGCAGAGTGAAGCGTTCCTCAGCTGAAGAGCGTTTCATGTTGATTCAGTTCAGATCAATAACTGCAGAGGCTGATCAGACTCATTCATACAGTGAAGTTCACTTATAAGCGCTTTGATGTGAATGTGAACTGCAGGTGCCCTGTGTTGAGTGTTGCTGAAGTGTGTGTGTGTGTGTGTGTGTGTGTCAGGGTCGGCGTGTGGGCAGTGAGTTCTGGAGTCTCCCTCAGCGTTACGGAGACGAGCGCAGCGGCATCACAGCCACTCTCACACAGAGCGAGAGAGGAAAACCTCCAGACGTCACACGCATCGGACACACACTCGCCACGCAGCTGGAGTCAGGTACACACACACACACACTCCCTCTACACACACTAACACACACACTTTCTCTAAACACACTCTTTCTCGTTTTTCAATGTTTCGTCCAAACGTTGCATAAGCGCTTTTCTTTCTTTTGTCAGGATTAATGAATTCTGGCACTGAAACACATGTATGTTGTGTTCAGAACTGTGTTCACCTCAGTCTCCCATGTGACAGAATCAGCTCTTCTGCTCCTGATCCCACTGACGTTACACAACCATACACAACAGACGACACATGTGTCTTCACAACAGCCATGTCTTCACTGTTATACATCTGTTCTCCGCTCTAATCAACGCAGACATGTGTTAGTTTTAGAGTATCAGAACATGTGGATCCTGAATTCATGGGCTATTACATGAAAGTGTTGATTCAGCGTCTGGAGGCGAGGCTTTGTCACGAGTCACATGATCATTTCTGATCGGCTCAGTCAAAAGAGAGGAAATCTGTTTGTCTGCCTCTTCACACAATCGGCCCTCATCATCACAGGAGCGCTGAGTGTGTGTGTGTGTGTGTTTGCAGGTGATGTGGGGTGTGCGGCGGGGACCAGCGGCTGGGATCAGAGTCAATACCTTCAGCAGCGGCTTCATCAGATCCAGCACACGCTCACACACTTCAGTCCTGTAAGACTCTCTCTCTCTCTCTCTCTCTCTCTCCCTCTCTCTCTCTCTCTCTCTCTCTCCCTCTCTCTCTCTCTCTCTCTCTCTCTCTCTCAGATCAGCACAGCTCTTCAGCTCTTACGGTCTTCTGCACACATTCACTCCCAGAGTACAGCTAAACCAGCTGAAACTCTTCACACATGCCTGCTATTGACATGAAGCTCAGATAAAATATAGTTGAAAAACTTGAAAATAAATGACTAAAACTAATTAGCATTGAAATACAAATACATTCAACTTAAATAGCGGTATTTAATAAACAAATAAAATTAAAATAAATGTAATAAATGTAAGTTTTTAAGTAAAAATTTTTTATGTAATTTTGTTAAAATTACTTGTATAGCCAATTTAAAGCAGCTGAACGCATGTTTATTAGTTGAAATGCGCAGAGATTTGTGTAGTGTTATCTAAAGTGAACACACAAAACAAGCCAATTCAAAAGAAAGTGAAACAACAAAGCTCAACAGATGAATAGAACTAAAACTAATTGAAAAGTAGAAGTAGTGCTGCAGGTTTCAGCATGGATCCTGCTGTCTTCCATAAACCCTGCGGGAGAATCTCCGGCCAGTTCCAACCAGCTGTTAGTTAAAACAGATGTTGCCCCTACACCTATTAACTGGTTAGTGTTTTTCACACAGGGCCATGTAGGATTTGTTTGCAGAATTCATGGTCCAGAAGCAGCAAAACAGCCCCATACTATCACACTACCACCACCATGTTTAACCTTTGGGATGATGCTTTTCTTTCTTTTTG